>JABFOX010000494.1:0-16447 GCA_022817665.1 Axea sp. ZL-2020
AGTATATTAGTATAAAAAATTTTGTAAAATAAATGAAAAAAAAAAAATATTATAATAAATAAATATAATATGATATAAATATAAATAAATAGAAAAATAAATAAATTTAGTGAATGGTTTTTTTATTTTTTGTGATTTTAAAAATTATATTGTGTTTTTTTTTATTTTTTGTGATTTTTTTTTTGTTTTTTTTTCAGGAATTTTTTAATTTTTTTTTTTATTTTTAATTCTTTTTTTCTTTTTTTTTTTTTTTTTTTTTTTTTGTGTGTGTTTAATATAATGGTTTAACTGTAAAAAATAATGTAATTATTGATTCACATAAAACGATAAAAAAGCAACAAAAATGTTATTAATCCTGAAATGTAATAAATGTGAATAATTCTTCGAATAATCAATATCTATAATTTACATTTTAAACTGTTATTGACTTTAATTTAAATATTAATTTTATGCAGCTATTATAAAGCATGAATTACCGTATTAACAAAACTAAGACCAATTATAATGCTAATGCTGAATATAAATTACAATAGACATAAAATTTTATGTACAAAAACGAAATCGTTTGTGAAACGAACGTATAGACGCAAATATACATAAATTGAGTATTCATACATTGAAATGTCTCATGCACTCTGCAACGAAAACAGTTTCATATATAATGTATCTTCTCGCTACAATTGATTTTTATCAACTGTGCGCATTGCAATAATATTTTAGAACATAACATAATATTTTCCTTTACAATTTTAACAACTAACGAAGTTGGGCAGTGTTTTAATAAACATTGAATAAAATTAAAACTGGCAAAAACTGTTTAACATTGCTTACAAAATGTTAAATGTTAAAATAAAGAATTTCTTTTGTACAAATTGATCATTTTTCATCTGACCATCTTTTTACTCTGTGAATATTTGTTTACTTTTAATTAATATTTTAAATACATGTACATATATATCTGTGTGTCTTTAAACTTATGAAATATTTGTTGATAAAGAAAAGAGCAATTTTATCATATGTTACTTTGTATTTATCTATTGTATTTAATAATTTTGTAACAATTACCATAGTTTTGCAGGATTTCTCATTTAGCCAACTTTGTTAGAATTCTTTAAATAAATTAAACCTATTGTCGCATTATCCAAAAACAACCTTGCGAGCCTTAAATTAATTTCCATAATTCCTTAAACGACACATTGCTCGTCCACGAAAAATAAGGAATTATAAACCATTCAATTTTTACAGAAGACTCAAAGAAATTGTTTAAATATTTGGAAACAACGTATTAACACTGCGTTTAAGAAGGAAGGCAAATCAACAAGCAAAAAGAATGTAAAAACATTAACAACAATCACACTATTGCACTTCATTATTGCATTGTTAAATTAATTTCAGTAAAATTAATATTGCAAATATGTCATCTAAAAGTAATTGAGCATAAGATCGTTTAAAATATTAATATTTAACTCCAAGCATTGTTAATTAATCACACAACTTTCCACTTTTATTTTGTTGTTCTTCTGACACTGCAGTAACGATGTTGATTCTGAGTAAAAGCATTCCTTTATTTCCACATGTCATTATCGTACCATGTAAAAAGCTCGTGAAAAGCATCACAGGCACAAGAGATAGAAAACAAAACAAGGAAACATTTTCCAATTTCCTGTTGTTCATCTCCAAATATCAAAACAAACAAAGCGTGTCTACATCCGCGTTAATTCTTGTCGACAAAATCAAACAAAAACTCGCGTACTCGGAGTTATGCTAAAATGGCTCACTCCGTCAAATCTTCTGTTATTTAACGCGTTTTATCTTCCGAGATGATAGGGCATACAAAACACAATGGCATACCACGCGAGGACATTACCTTGGCCATGCTTAGTGGTTGCTGAAGATCGTGGGTCGTAACAAGAACTGCTTTAGGAATTGACGAATGGTCGAGATCCGACGAAAGAGGAACGACGGTTTGTGCGTACACTCGGTTAACAATATCGCGCGACCTAAATGTGATTTCGTTCAGGAGGATTCACAGGTGTTTCCTCCTTGAACATCGACGTTTCCGACGTTGCCGCCGACGTGTATTGATCGACCAGCGCTAATTCGGACGGCGGTAGCCGTGTATGGCGGGGCAACGGAGATACGGAGCAGGCGCCGCGACCGAATCAGAAGCACTCGCGAGGCGCGCGCGCGCTTCTTTGATAAGTCCACTTGGCGTTTTGACTTTGGATCAGTCGATATATTCATCGAATACTCATATCAAGCTGAAAACGCGTTTCGGATCGTCTGATATGATACATGTGAGTTTAATGAATTGGAAAATGTTTCAAAAGCGACGATTTATTGGACATTTCGTTTGTGTCTTTGAATTTCAAACTCAACGGTATTTGAATTATTTCGTACTAAAAATTCGAAACGATGTACAAATTCGAAATAATTGCTCTGTCAATTGTACAAAAATACACGATATTTGAAAAATGGTAGGGTAACCATAACTATTAATTGCAGTTGAAGCGAATCAGGTTTTGGGACAAGATAGAAGTCGTGAATTAGAAATTAAGTCCTTTGTATTCCAAATAATAGATAAAACATTAGTTTTAATTTATATTTGCTTATTTTTATCAGTTTCAATGTTCATTCTTATAGAACTTTTCAGAACAGGACTGTATGCATCTGAAGCGCGAATCGTATTTTTCGTACCTGTTTAACTATCGTTTAGAGTTATTTTCGCCCTAGAGCCCACTTTGCGTTCAAGGGTGCAGTCTGAGAGGGCGCAAAAGCAAAAAACGAATATCATTTCAGCGATAAGCGTCATCTTCGAATTGTAAAGAAGAATTGAATGCTTTGTAAATTTTTTTTTTTTTTTTCATAACAGCAGTAATATTCACCTGCTTTTCAAAATTAACATATCCGGTTGAAAAATATTTATAAAAAGCCATTGAAAGTATTTCTATAAATATTAATTAGGCTTGTGTAATTGGTTTGTCCATTTTACAATTACTTTTTCTTATTCTAAAATAGTCCTTTGTAGAAATACACATAAATCTAACAGTGCCGATATTCACGTGGAAATGCTTTCTATTGATAATATTAATGATATTGTCATGAGATCGCACATCGACGAACAAATTACTTTTACATTATGCAAATTACAAATTCTTACATCGAAACATCGCTGCCTCAAATTAGCAAAAAATTTGGATTTAAAAATAAATTCTTGAAAAGGATTCATTAAACGAAAATTATTTTTTATTGAGGCAAATGATAATTTATCTAGTACTTTTATTTATGCAAGCAAGAATTATGCAAGTAAAAATCTTGTTGTCCATTAATTAAACCAATTTCTTTTATTAGTCCGAAGACATGGATTGGAGCATGAAACAATTTTTGTGTCGAACTTTATATTAAAAAATATATCAACAAAAAGCGATGCAAAGTATTTATTCATTTTATTGATACAGAAACTTTATTGTAATATATGTTATAGAGAAAAATATATTTTGAACCAAGTACGTTTAGTCAACGGTCCGTACGAGTAGCTATCTGATGCTTTCTCCCTGGAGTAAAACGAATCAAAGCTGCATTGATGTAAGAAAAGGGTTAATGACCCAAATCAAACTGATTAATTCGTTCTCAATACTCATTATTTCATGCAAACTTTAACATTTTGGTACATTGCAGTACTTTATTAGTCAGGTAAAATTTATTTTAAACTTAGAATGATACTTATTTAAAAATCATAGTTATTTAAAAACAATTGTTATCAGTTACTCAAGTTGCGATGTAGTTATCTTTTTAACATGTATATTAAATTGTATTAGATGTGATATTTCATGAGGTGGGTCATCTGATTAAAGAATGATTTGAAAATAATTTTGTTTCAAATTATTGTCTATAATAAAATAGACCTGCCTATTTCGAATTTGTAACTGAACATACAAAAGTCCAAATCAGTCACTTTTTAAAGATCTGGACAATCTGATATTCAATTACATAGATTGACCAGAACAATGAATAACAGTTGTACATCCGATAATAACCATAGTATTTTTGAACATAATGTTATACTAATTATACTATATGTGACGACGTACAATTGTTAATAATTTTTGACATTTAAATATAAATCATCGTTAATCAAATAAATTAAATAATTATCGTGTGAATGTAAAAAGCGGTGAGAGAGTTATACCATAGATGGGATGAAACAACTCCTTTATCACAAGGGGTTTGTTTCAAATTTCAAATATAATATCTAGAAGCCAACAACAACTGTGCGTCTAACGCAGTGATTCACTTAAGCTTTATTCATGAGTTCAAAGGTGAATTACAGAACGAAACGCCAACTATCAATACGTCTTAATATATTTCTGAACTTTAATTTGAAAAGCGAAAAATTTGACTGAAAGAGCACGATATGTGTTCTAAAAAGTATACTAATTATACTATATACTATAATATTAATATAAATATTAATAATTTCTGAAATTTCTTTATTTTATTTTATTTATTTAGAGGGAATATTATATGGTTCTTTAAAGGTACAGTAATCGTTACAAAATTATTAAACAAAATAATATAATGTGAAATTGAACTCTTCTATCTCAACGGGCATTTCCACGATTATTATATAAATCAAAGACATACAATTAAGGAACATATATTTAACAAAAATTTGTAGTTAACAAAGTTGTAAACAATATTTAAAACTAAATAAAAATTCACAGAATAAACAGACTATCGGTGCAAGTCAAGAAAAACGATGGTACTTAAATAAAAAAAGGGACTTTAAATAATAAAAGTTTAGAAAGACAATGATATGGTATTATTAAGATCTGTAGATGTAATTCTTTCATTTAAAATTATATAATATAACGTTAAATGTTCTTATTTTTTGATGGGATGCAATTTTGCACTAGTTTTTAATTAATGTACAGGCATGATCTGTAGAACTCATCGGTATTTCACTCTGGTACCACAAACGTCTCATAAATTTTAATTTGATTCTTTTAAGATCACGTAAAATATGCGAAGACCAAATTGTTGAAGCATTCTTTAAGGATATTCATTTTGTGTATGTATTCAGTTGTTTGTTTTCTTGTTTTATAACGTAAAACATTGCATTTAGGTATTATACATTAGATGACAATCAATTACTTATAAATCATTATTCAACAGGATTAACGTCACTTTGAAGAAGTTCTACGGATTCAAGATGATCGATTCCTTTGTATAGTTCAACATTATCAGCAAATAAAAGAATGTTACTATACTTGATATTAAAAAATAGAGGATCCAGATTCACATCTGAATCACCCTTATAGAACTCCAGATGAAACGAAGTATTTGTGTGACATGTTTCCAACTACATGAACATTCTGTGACAGCGGTAACTACGTAACCATAGAAGCAAGAGATCAGAGATATATTTTTTCACTTTTTAAAGCAAGATGGATTGCAATATTCCATCAAAGGCCTTGACAAAGTCCATGTAAAAAACATGCCATATCCATCTCTTCAGCAATGTAACGACTAATCAAGGCTGGATTGGACAAGTTTGATTTATTTTCCAGAAGTTCGTATACGAAAAAGATTTTAAAGAGAAATGCCAACTTGGATATAACAATTTTTCGAATACTGAAGATTGAATTTAGCATGGTTATTAGTCTGTAATTAGGTATATCCTGTTTATAGATGTTTTTAAACATAAAAGTAATGTTACTATTTTTCCATACATTTAGAAAGGTACCACTTGATAGTGATTTAGCTAAAACATGTTTACAGTATTTAAGAAAAGTATTAGAAATAACATCTAGACCAGGACCAATTTTCTATTAGTGCATTAATATGATTTTTATGATATTAATATAATCTTTATACATCGCAAAATAATATTTATGTGGTGTATAAACACAAGAGATTTTTTAGCAGCTATCATTAATGAATCATGTAGATGTAGAATTAAAAAAATAAAAGAAACGGCATTTTTTTGTTCATCTAATCAAATTGAAATTTTTATCATCCGTCTTTGATATGACATTACGCAATTTATGAATATTACATAATTATAGGATGATTAAAAACTGTTTTCATTAAGTATAATACCAGCTTGTTCTAATCGACGCCTGTGGTACGATTATTTTCTTTTGCAGGAAATGTACATTTTATCTAGGGGATCATTTACTGATGATATGTTTGAAAAATTTCTCTCAAAAGAAAATACAAATTATGGTAATACGTGTATAACAATCATTTAAAATATTATATTCAATGTGTTGTAAATATTTAAAATAAAAAATACATTTCCTTGTTTTTTAAATAATGTGTTTTATATCATATTGTTCTAAAATATTATTTAGGTTTTGATATATGAATAATTTATATATTTGACAGATTATATATTATTTATATATTAAATCAAATGTGCGCCGAACAATGAGAATTTAAAATAATATGTATAAAATGTAGAAATGAAACTTTATACATTTCTAATTCTTGTATTTTATTTAGTTTTACTAATTATTATTGCTTCATTCATATTGTAAAAAATAAAATGTGCTTTCTTAAATTTTATGTACCTTTAATGTTTGAATAAAACTTCGTGCTGTTTAAACCATTTATATAAACTTTACTTTGAATTTGTCATATATTCAAGAAATAATTATTCTTTTTGTAATTTAAATAAACAACTTTTAATATAACTAATTTATAATTTATTGTGCAAAACTATTGACGGTAACAGGAATATTTTCGAAAACATTGTTAAATAATTTTCTAATTGAAATATTTCTTTAACATAATTTAAGAAATGAAAGTTAAAACAGATGAACTTAAAAAATGCCATAAGAGAATAAGTTTTTATTTGAATTTGCCGCATGTAAATTACGTAGCAGACAAGTTCCTCGATTATTTAAATACACATTTTCACGTGTGATGTTTATTTTATTTGTTATGCGCATAGAGCTTCAGTGTATTCAGCCACTAACCATTAGCAATTCTAGCTTAAACAAACACAACTTGTAGAAATTATATTCAAAGTAAAATTTTTTCGAATAATTTTTGTCTACTCAGTAGAGATTTACGCATTCAATAATTGATAGAAACATTTGTTTTTTTTTTGATAATAATTATTGTAATTTTATTTAGTTTATACAATTTCAAGAATTATTGGTCTTCAAAACAAATTTTAATTATAACGATATTTACAAATAAATAAAAATAGGGTACAATATATTATATTCTTTTATGCATATTTTATTTATAACAAATATTAATTATATACAAAAAACGCATTTAATAATAAATTATCTTTTCCATAATCGAAATGCTTGTTTAAAAAATTAAATTAACATTTAAATTTTAAAAAGTTGACTTCAAAAAGTATTACATATGTATGTTAATAGCCAGCTGAGGCGGAGCGGACATTTTGGATAGGAAAATTAAATTGGATTAATTTTAAAAATAAATCAACGCTAACAAGAACATTCTAAATATTATTCTATTAATAGTACACTTGTAGAATGAAGGCATTTATTATAATTTGCATTTTCATTTAAATTTTTGCTTCGACATCATATTTATATTTAATTACCTAATTCCCTATTGTCGATAAAGTAACGTTTTCGATGCACATCTCGTTAAATATGGTTCTTTTTAAATTCTTTCAAGGGCTACAACAAGGGATTTGTATATATTTCTTTGTATAAATCTATAAAATACATCATTGCACACGACATTCGTATATAATAAATGGTATATAAATATTTCGTTGTTAATCAGGTTTAATTTTTGTCGTTTTCCCATTCTTGTCATTTTCGTATAATCAATTATCGTGATGGATCGAAAACGTTACGATTTACAAATAGTGCACATTAATATCAAAGCATATAGGCTTTTATGTACAGATACAATCACCAATCGAACGCAAATACTCAGAACGCCAAACGTTTACGAAATTATGAACTATAATCAAACTTGTTCGTAACCGAACACAATCATCCTCTTAAAATTCATTTTCCTAAAACAACGATCCGACAATTTGTTGGCGTTCCGTGTCTTTGCAGTGGCTATTACTCGAAGGCGGAAGATTCGACCAAATTTTCACGAATCTCTTAATCGGAAATGAAAACAATATTTACTTTCAATAATTATCACATATTTCATTATTTGTCATACAGCGGGAATGTTAATGTAATATTGCAATATTATCCTTCATAGATTATTCAAATGATTCTATTTAGCTTTTGTGTTTATTTGTTTTGTGACTTTATACCATATTATTTAAATTAAGGACGGAAATTGTCACGATTTACGTATTGTTATAAAAATATGAATAAATATATTTAATTAAACGTTGTTGCAATATTACATTTATCCAGTACAATATGCATTACTTTTAATTATTTATAGTGAAATTCTGACGTTTTATTTATTATTATAACTGTTGCAATTTCACACACAGGCATCTTTTCTTTTTATTTTGTATAATTTGACTTGCACTATAATCCCGTCATAGACCGTAAATTTCATTTCCCCATCGATATTAGCCAAATTATAATTTTATCACCTCCAAAGTTACCTATACAAAGTTACAAAAAAAAAGTATCGTTGACTTCCTCGTTCAGCAAATCTCATAAAAATTTATACATGCAAAAATAATTTCGTTTCACATTCATTTAAAAATTTTGGCAATTTTTTGAATTTAACAATCAACTTTGTGAAAATGTAATTATTAAATCCAAACGTTAATCGAATGAAATCGAATTATGAACACATCTACATAGACATTCATAATTCATGCGCTGAAACTCATAACCATTCTTATTTTATTATATGCATTTTATGCATCAATCAAAGAAATCAAATTACTCTACTCTTTATTTAACTTTTTGTTTTTCTCGAAACGTTTCTATTACATCAACAGCATTGTACATGTACAACTTTCTTCGAACTAACTATAGAGTATTCATGTAATTACAACTGACCCATATTTGTTTTAAATCTGTTGCGAGGTCAAAAATATCAGTACCCAATAATTGTTACCTATAATTTTATCACTGAAAAATAAGAATTTTACTTGAATTATGAAGTTGTTATATAATTTGGGCTACACGTGTTCTTAGTTAGTGAGACATAAAGATAAAAAAAATAATAATCCTCTTTTTAAATGAGTCATTCTTATAGATATTTTAAAATTTCTTATTCTTTTTTTCCTTTTTTTTCATGAAATGTATGTAGGAGTCTTTGCGTTTCACGACTCAAATCCACACCTACTTATGATGAAAACCAAGTAGCTCCTTCATTTGCAGTTTGCCCTTAAGCCTTTATCTTAGTTTTTTCTTCTTTTTTTATCATATTCTCCTTTGTTTTCCTTAATCTAGACTTTGACAATAAACTTTTCGCGTTTAATCATAATTCTATTGCTAAGACGTACACAAACGATGCCAAACAAAAATGTGCGCGAGTTATAGAGAATGACAACAAATTGTGCTGCGGTAAAGTGCTTCAAAATCAAACGATTGTTAATGAAAACACTGTAATTAATGAACAATATCCTTGCTAGATGTTTATTCCTGTGGTCGATTATAAAGCACTTCTTCGTAAGACTAATAAACAATTGTCAGCCAATAATATCGAACTTCGCTATAAAAATTATCACATTTAATACTTTTCACGCGCAAAATTGTCACGTCGCATAAACGATCGTCTTATTTCTTATTAGTTTTTGTATATAAAGTGCACTTTAATCTGTAAAGTATAAGTATTGTACTGTTAACATGATCAATAATGTATTAAGTATCCTATTGACAATTACTGAGGCAATCTTAAATTTGAGATTTCTTTTTGCAAAAATAATGAATATACTTGTTGGCAACGTAAATTATTCGTTCCGAGAAGTTATTCACGATAAAAAATGCAAATTCCTTTTATATATATATATAATCTTTCAATAAAATAGGATGATTTATGTACAAAAAATTGCATTTAATTAGACAAAAAATCCAATCTTTGCTTTCAAGAAATAATTAATAGTTTGTCTTTATAAAATGCGCCTCATAAATTAGTCTTTATCTCTTAAAAATTGATTCAACTTTCAAACATGTCACAAAATGTCAACTATTAAAAACGTAAAAAAAGATAAAAATGTATATAGAAATGTCTATATCCAACGATATACCAAGTTTACTTTGAGCAAAAAGTACACATCAAAAGACCTTAAAATGATTCATAAGAAAATAGCATTTATATATATTAATAATACATACCCTATAAAACTAAAACAATCTACATTATGTTTTATAAAAAATAAAGATTTTGAAAAGATTACTTGAACGTAATATTAACAAACAACTTAATTGAATTATTTTCAACTAACTTGCTAAAATAAGAGATCTTTACATATTTAACATTAAAGTAAAGATATTTCTTAAAATGTAAAAACTAGATTTTTTGTCCAGAGAAAAAATTTAATAGTCATAAAATGATTAAATCAGACGTGAGTTCGTGTTCCACATAAATTTGTCACAATATAAACAATATGACGGGTGATTTCTTTTAACCGTTTTACAATGAGAAACACCCTCTGTATAACACATATAAATATATACAGAATATTTGGTAAACTCGCTAAAAAGCTATACTTTCATTCTCGCGGTCGTAGAATGTTCTCGTCAATGAATGTAAACACTTAGGTGTTAAATTAAGATCAAGTAGGAAAGACACTTGAAAGTATATACCGGATGTGCCAGAAACAATTCGATTATTCATTATGTAAAAAATTAGTATTCGTACTGAGAAAATATTGATAAAATAATGTTATATGTAACAATTTGCACAAATATATTGAAAAAGGTATATTACATGGTAGTTTCCTAAAATTCTAAATTTTCAGAAAATATTACAAATTACCATTAATTTGAAATTTTTATAGATTACAAAATCAATATTGCAATCATTTACAATTTTTTCTCAGTGTGATCATTTATGTACAATTTTTTCACATAAATGAGTTATCATTATATCTGAAACGTCCTGTAAATAAAAATTCGTCGTATCGGTAATTGCTGCTTCGTTGTTATTTAACGAAATTATGAGTTTTATCTTACATATGAGAGAGTCGTCTAAGGAAGGCCTCTTTTCCAGACAAGACATTTCCAATGATCATTCGTTCCCATAAAAAAAAATTACAATGCAAAAGTTAATAAAAAACTTTTTTTACACATGTGTGGATAATGAATGTTCATCTTAGCGTTTTAAACCTGGAACAAACGCAAATCAATCTCGCAAGAGGTTTGATTGCCGAAAGCCACTTGCGATGCAATTTGTTTATGTGTCTGTTTTATGTCTATTTGAAATATAATCAATTATTTGTTGATTCGTTTGTCCTGTTAAGATATTTGTTTCAAGTTTTACGAGACGGAGCTGATCGCGTTGTGAGGCGTGCCCATCTGAGTAAGAACTTTGTCTAACCATTGCAGGGGTCCGTGCAAGTGTGCCTCGATCCAACACGGCGTTGACGTCACGTCCTGTCTGTGGTATTCGGCGCCCCATCCTTTCACGAATGACATTCTAAAAAAATTACACACGTTATAACATGTCGAAACGCGTACTTTATATTGTAATATTTTATGACTTTAATATCAGATAAAAATAACATTTTACAATTATGAAGCAATACAATTTTATAATGTAATTTATATTTTGATTTAAATTATTTTTATCATTATTTGTAAGTACTACATTCTGTTACGTTATTATCAATTTTATATATAATTTGTTAATCAAATCAATCATTTGCTATAACTTTCAACATTTAACCATTTTATTTCTTTCAATAACTTCATGGAACATCTTTATTTCAATTATAATAATACCAAAAATACACAAATATTTCTGTTTGCAACTGTAATCTCTAAAATATGAGTTCATAAATAAGCTGTCACGCGCAAAACTTGAATATTGATAGCTTATTTCAATTTGTACCAGATGCACCAAACTTTATACGTAAAAATGCATAATTTGTCACCAAAAAGCTTACGCATAATCAATAGTCGCACCAACATTAATCTTATATTTTTATTAAAAACAGTTTATATATATTTATTTGTATAAATATAAATAATATATATTAAACTTATTCACTCTGATCAATAAATTACTAAACTATTATATAATTAAAACGTAATTAAAAATAAAAACAGTTTTATGTGTTTGAAAATGTCTAACGATGAATTTTATTACATAAAAATTTTAATGTTTTTTTAACATGGAATATTAAAATATCACATACTAAATAAATATTAAACTATAATTTAAATTTAAATATTAGTTAAAGTTTAGAGTAGAAATTAAAAAGTACTTAAGATCCTGAAAAAATATAAATATTTGTTACAAATCCAGAATAAAAATAACCAAGCAGTTAATGTAAGTAGCATCAATATTTTTAATACGAATAGTTCTTCAAACATTTGAAACGTTATATAGAGTTCTGAAGTTCCTAAAAAGGGTATTCGTAATTTGGATTTTTTTCACTGAATTTTTTTAGAACTATTTTTAAAAATCTTAATAACGAAATCAAAAATATGTTTTATAAAAAATATCAAAATATATTGAGAAAATTACAGCGTATAACATTTGTAATCAATATTGTATTATAACATTTAATTGTAATTGTTTTTAAAAATCTTAATCTGCAATCTAGAACTTCAGTCCGAACTAATCTAATTATAAAATTTATTTTCATTTTCGTAATAATAACGTTTCGTAAAATAAAACTTATAAATTCGAATAATTTTTTAACTACCATCAAATTGAAACATTTCTTGAAAACAATTTTTAGAACTATTAATACACAGAAACTTAATAAAAACTGTTTTATTTATGATATATATTTTGACCTTCCCAATAATATGTAATAAAATACGGACCACAAAATTCCGTTTTAAATCTTTATTTGACCGTAAAATATCAATAGAACTACTTTTGGAACTCTTAGAAACTCCATACTAGAACTCAAATCAAAATAGTTTGTTAATTAAAAAATAAATTATCAATTTTAATTGAATTTCATTCGAAAGAAACGAAATGAAAATATCAATGAGAATTATTGTAATATTAATTTGAATACATTTTTTTATTAAAAAAATTATATAAGTTATAATAATTATAGTAATAATCCAATTTGGGTAAAGAAATTGAAAACAGGAGTACAATATATTTTATGTGTATGCAAATGTTAAATAGCAGTTTTTAATAGTAGACAAACTTCAAATAAAATCTGAATGAATTTTTTTGCTTTAAAAGGAAATATAAAACAATTGCAAAATATTTAACTAAGTTTTAAAAATGCATATATATCTTATAATTAGAATAGTAATGATTAAAAGTTTAGAGTTATATTTCAAGAGTTCTAACGATATATATATTCTAACGAATAGTTCTAACGACACTTGTTGATGCGATAAAAATTAAAAAAGTTATTCGAACTTTTCATGCCTGCGTTACATGACAACATTATTGTAATAGTAGAAATGCAGTTTATAATTAGAATAGCTCGTTTTAAAAGGTGTTTTAATATAATAATAACAATAAAAACAATTGAAAATGATATATGATATATTATGATCTTTTATCAAAGACATCATTATTGCAAGAACAGAAATAATTTGTTTATAAGAGTTCTTATTACTTTTTTACATTGGATATCAAGAGTTCTAAAAATAGTTCTGTTAACTTTATGTAATCCCATGAAAATTCAACGTTAGTAAAAAAAATTAAATTCTCTTTTATGAAATGGCATTTTTACGAATATAGAAATATATTTTATAATCAAGATATTGATAAGCATTTGAAAAATCTAAAACATGATTAAGTGTGCATACAATAATTTAAAATTAAAATACTGGTACTCTATAAATTACAATAACTTTATATTCTTTATATACAATTTTTATGATTAAATACCAAATTTATTCATAACACTTTTAAAAATTCTAGAGCTCTACAAAATGAGTCAATAAATATTTCAAAAACTCATATTAGAAATATTGAATGTACTTAATAGCAACGTTCTAATCTTTTAGTTTACATTTTTAAGAACTGTTTATAATACTCGCAAAAACTTTAGAATTCTATGTAATTTACCTCTAAATTTTTATAGTGATCAGACATTACTATTATGTGAAGTAAGTGCTAAAATTATTAATAATTTGTTCACACGTATCAAAGTTTTTAAATATTTACTTAAAAATCTAACCAGAATTTTATTTTGTAGTGTTTATAGTGCTTTCAATATTGTATGCTACATATCATAAATAAGTTTTTAAGTTACTTTGTATAATTAAATAATATAATGCTTTTATTTCGGTTTAATATCATCGTTACATGTCTTATATCATTAAAGTATAAACAAGTAATAAATTTGAAAAATAATTAATTTACATTTGATTCATAACTTAATTACAAATGCATATAATACCCATTTTCATTAAATATAGATACAATGTTTTAACTAAATTTTATTGTGTGTGTGTGTAAATAAATTTGTTATAAATCTTATAGAAATCTGAGTATTCTTACCTAATAGTGCACATTTTGGTTAATTCGTAAACCGCCTCAAAACCATGATTGACACTTTGTGAAAGCAATTGTGCAAACTCCTGATTATTGAATATTTTTAGTGAGCAGCCAGGAGGAATTTTGCAAACCGTGCTTGGATGGAAACCATGATGGTGATTGCAGTTCCGCGATTGTACGAAGATCGCTGAGTCCGAAAGGCACTCCGCGTAGACTTCACCGCCAACATAATACAAGTGTACACCTTTACCAATGTGTCTCCTTGTATTCTCTATCGTTGAGTTACGGTTGACATTTGACAGTTGTCCAAGACAAAATCGGTCCGAATTGTTACTGGGATTTGTGAAGCCATCCACAATTATTGAATGTGATTGCCAATGAAACACTTCGCCAACCCGACAATTCAGTTCGTAGTAGGCAATCGAAGCCCAATACAGTGGCTCTTGGTAACACACAGGTGCGACTTCAGCAGGACCACCAGTGTCCATAGCCTGAGGATCTGGCGCAGGCGACTGACCATGTTGCGAACCATCTTCTGGTGGTGAATACGCTGGTGGAGGCGTCTCTGGCAAACCATTCGTACCTACGAAATCCGAATAATCTACGATTTTAATAAGTAAGGAACAATATAAAAGTTGAAAAAGAACTTTCCTAACTGAAAAATATTCATAAAACTATAATAATAGCAACACAAACAAACAAAAATTATTTGATAAATATCATTACCGCATAATAATAGTCTTTTAGGCCATATGAACAAACTTGTGCAATTTTTTTACTTATTTACAATTGTCATTTTTTATCATTGTAACATATATTACCACTAAGATTTTTAATCTATTATATGAAAGTTTATAAAATATGCATTTAACTATATTTGTAAATCTTTGTCAGCAGAGTAAAAATACGCAATTTCATAAAAGTACTGTTATATTGACTCTGTGATATGGTTTTGATGACTCCTTAAATAAAAAGTTGAAAATCTAAATAAACCATTTAAAAAATATTTATGTCTATAAATAAAACAACATTTTTAAATTGAAATAATTAAAAATAAATTATATGAAACTAAATGTTTAAAAAGTATTACAAATAAGATTTTATTTTATTTAAAATTTTTTTCTAGATATTTGCTTATTAAATCTAATTCATTAACTTTGAAAAGTATATTTAAAGTATACATACAATAATAATTTTATTCATTTTTTTATTCATTTTTTTTCAAATTTGTAATGTAGTTTTACTAATTGATTTTTAAAATATTTTGTGAATATTTAATCTCTATGTCACTTTGAAAAAATAAATTTGATCATTTATACAAATTATTTCTGCACAAACAAATACTTTATAACTTAAAAATTACATTTTTAAATTACAACAATTTTTCTTTGAATAGAAATATTTAATCCCTAAAAATGTATCCTTGAAATAACAACAAAATAAAAACTTTTCGTGATGTAAAAATTAAACATAAATGCAAATTATCATTCGTTTCTATGAAATTCTTCATACTCTTCAAAAACATGCATCGTGATGCAAAATTCTTTTATACTAAGAAAACGTTCTATTTACTATTCCGACAAACAAATTTGTTTTTATAACAAAATGAAAAACTTAAACAGTAAGTAAACAAAACTAAACAAAGACAATACTTTTATCGCAAAAAAAAGTTAATTATCTTCTAATGTTCACAGAATCTTATTTTTATTTTGTATCTCTTTTCATCATTTGAAGAAAAAATAATGTATACTAGTTAGCAAACATTCCTTATAATTACAAAAAAAAAAAATAAAAAAAAGAAATAAAAAAAAAAAATTTAAAAATTATTTATTTTTTTTAAAAAATGTTTGATTTCTTAAATTAATTATTATAACTG
>JABFOX010000495.1:0-16446 GCA_022817665.1 Axea sp. ZL-2020
AACTAAGAGTCGTTCTTTCGAAATTTGAAGCAGTCTAACCTACAAACCAGAATGTGTCTTAGCTGGATGAATCATCATTATTAATTTTTTTGCTAAGTCAGAATTAATATTCTCGAAGTACAGGCAGGCAGATTTTGTTGATTCAACAAACCCTCGATCGCAGCACTTAAAGCAACATTCAAACTTAGGCTAGGATTCGCAGCTAACTCCCCGCCGTTGTGGCATCTCTGACACTTTGTGTCGAGACAAGAGCCTCCTATACAAAAGGGTCTTAATTATCGTAAACTGCCGTGCTGTATTTTGTTTTCATATTGCAGGATGAAAAGACGTTTCACATTTTAAAACTCAACAGAAAAGAAAGCTTCGGTAAAGAGATTTTAAACATTATCAACGTTAAAGAATTAATAAATTCCAATTGAATGAGTTTTTACTGATTTCTGTTTCGTTCAAATAATAAATTGCGTTGCATTTAATCCTATTAAACATTCTGTATTATCGATAGCGCTCCAAAACTAAAATTAATGCTTATGGCGATAGAAATAATTCGAACGTTTCCAAAATTAATTGTGAAATTCTTCAATTCGAAATATCGAGTTTAATGCGTCAAATAGCGATAAATACACATTTATATTTAATTTGTCTCATTATTGATATTCAATAATTTCAACGGCAAATTGCATTACTCGGCATAAGAAAGCCAATTGATCTCAATAATAATGATCGCACTTTTTTAAATAATTTCTTTGATGAAAAGCGTTGTTCTGCCTCGCATTTCTCATTAATAATAAAGTGACTCTCATTTCAGCGTTCAGCTTTTATTTATTTTTTCTCTCTTTCATCGTTCTCTTAAAACGAGTAACATTTAACATTTGAATGCAGTATTTTATTTGATTTAATGTATAATTAAAATCTCATCGTCACGTTCTATTGAAGAATACCTTTTTGAGAAAAGAGAGATAGAGAGAGAGAAAAAAAGCATGACTTACATTGATTAACTATAACGCAATTACTGATCATGCTTCTTTTTCATACGCGCCATTTAATCACTGAAAACAATTATTTAAATGAAATTAAAGATTATTCTAAAACAATGCATTTCTCCTGCAAATTATTATAATTTGAGATTTTGCGATATCCCAGTGATAAGAGCACACGATTTACTTATTCGCACGATAAATTAAAAAAACTTCAAACGCTAAATACTATTTAGCGGCAGGTTAAGTGAGCGTAAAATAATTATTGTTCAAAAGTGGCACAAAATAATCAATAAAAAAAGTACATACATACTTTTAACGTTGCGTTAATTGTATCTCATTATTATTGTTTACTTTGAACTGTAGAATACATAACATTGCTTGGATGCTTTTTTTTTGTAATAAATTATTTTATATTTCTGTATACTTTGTTTTATAATTAAACATTAGAAACTAAGCATAGTGAAATTAGCATTAAACAAAATCAAATACAGAGAACCAAGAACAAATCTGACAGTTGTCACGTTCGAAAACTCGAAAACGACAAAATAGAATAGTTCATGTTAAACTGCAATCACTAACGCAATCAAATTAAATAGCGACTTAGAAAAGTCAACACAAGTTAACGTCTGGGGACTTATCCGGATTAAAAGAAAGATCATCATTCAGTAGAATGAAATTTCGCACTCAAATTTCGCCCAACGATTTTGTAAATAACAACAAACAAAATCAGTGAATAGCATAATGAAAAATAATTCAAACAGCTCGAACAAACACACAGATTTGTTTCCAGTAGTTTTAATACACGCTGCAATATAAAAATACGTTCTTTAAAATCATAATTTACAATTAATAAATAAAATTATGTTTGAAAAGTAAACATTCTTGTTAAACTCAATACTGAATCAATCAATCAGTGACTTAAAACTACGTTTGCACTCTGACTTAGATTAATGGTGTAAATTATAAATCAAGGTATGACAATTAAATTTTGTAATGTGTTTGGAAAAACATTGCAATTATTACTGGAGCCGAACAAAAGTCTTAAAATTGGTTTAACCGGGATAAAATCAAGCAGACCAGGTGAGAGAGAAATGGAGAACATTTCCCCAAAAACATAAATTAACTGATTGTAAACAATGGTCACAAATTAGATAATGTGATGAGAATTCAATAGCCACCGATTGACGAAATTCAGGAATGATATCATCAAACGATTCAATAACATTGCGATAGATAGATCATTTAACTCAAAATTAAGTAGATTATAGACAGCGCTAATCGTCAGTGATATGTTGCCAATAATTCGTTCAAGTACAAGCTCAGCAATTGCTTAGATAATGTACATCTATGCAGTCCACACGAAATTCCATCATCTCTGTGATCTGAACGACCAACTTTATCACGATCGTAAAAATGTATAATCTTTGTTAAACCACCATTTAAGAAGATTAATGTATCACAACTCAACGAATTAGTAATCTCCAGCAGAAAGTGAAATTTAAATTTAAAAGCATGTGTATAATAAAGAGATAACTTTGAATGAACGAATAATTTATTAAAGTACACCCTATTTGCAAGCTTATTTTCCAGTTTTTTTCAGCAATCGAAAGAAATGAACTAATGCGGCACGCAAGACACAATTAAATGTTAAAAACCCTCGGTGTTTCAGTTTCAAGGATCAATGCCTGTAAAATACTACAAATGCAAATTTCATTTAACAAACATATACATATGAAATAAAACAATTTTATACGATTAAAACAAAACTAAAAGTATTGAGTACAATATTAGTTAATTATTGGCATGTTTGCATTTTAATTCCAACTGATTTATTATAGTTTATTGCACTTATTTCATACTTGCTATAAAAAACTCAACATTGAATTATCAACTCTGTGTGTGTGAGTATGTGAACACGCGCAAATTGTTAAATTCAGCTAATTTTTTCCTTCTTCAAATCATATCTAAATAATAAAATTTAGTTAAATAAAGCGTTCATAAGTAACATTAACGTACAAAATATTTCTAGTAAGTATCAAAGACACCATTCTTGTCGTTGTAGAAAATGTTATAAAAAGCATAGCTTGCGTTTACAAAGCCATTTTAAAATTGTCAAATATTAAACATTGTGGATTGAAATGTTTAGTAAACGTTATCTATAAATATGTTTGTTAACAGGCACGTCTCTCATCACTTGACACAGTATTATTATAAGCCGTCGTTAAAAGTTTTTCTTTTTTAATCTAAAAGGAGTACAACCATTTTCTTATTTATTTAAAATTATAAATTATATTTTATTTAAAATTTTACATACAAGAAACAACATAAGCAGAATGCAAGGTTAACCAACAGATAATGTATAAATTAAAATATACAATAAATATAAAATAAATAAAAAAAAATCAAGCATCGTATAATTTTATACATGCAATGTGTGTATCAAACATGAAGTTATTCTTATATATATGTAACCTTTATATGTAAAACTTATTAATTACGTAGAAGTTAACTATTTAGCTACAATTAATCAGAAGTAATCAAATATCCATTATATTATATCATTTCTTATTTCACCTGTAATTTTGTAATTCATTTTTTTTATGAACAAACCCAATAATTCTTAACTATAATTAGTTGCATTAATCTTCACAATTTTTTACAATATTTCTCATGACTCATTCTCCAAAAAAGTAGAGTCGTATCCGCTTTAGCTTTGAAAGCTCTTAGAATGCATTGTAATGACGTTTTAAAATGAACTAAAACTGACGCTCTGTAATGCGATAACAAGTGTGACTTTTGTAGATTGTGTTTATAGATGAAGTTTACTAAACGCCCCATTTCGATATAATGATTTATACCATACTTCAACGGACCATGTGCAATATTTGACAATTTTTCAAACACTGTAAATATTTATCATGCATTTTGCAATATTTACTTAATACATACAAACATAACATTAGAAGAATTCTCCATTTAATGTTCCTTGTGTTCACGAGTATACCTCGCTACAGGTTGAAACGTTGCAAATATAATGCAAGCATACAGCTCCAATGATATTATCTGCATCTGGACGATTATTCAAACAATCACTCTTTTCTATGTAATTTTTATCGCTGTAAATATTTAGTTATAACAACAAATATATTACAGACATAATATATATATAATTAAAAATATTAAAATATGATTGCTTCTGTTACACGGAAATATTCTGTTATTTAATACACATAAGCACTGTTTTAATGGGTGGTTTTTCTGCTATAAAGTTTAAACTTATTCGAAACTTCCTCTTTAGAAGAAACACTTTTCGAAAGATTAAGAATTGATCCATTGATTCGAACTGGAGAAACGCAACTATCTTATTTATTTTCAATGCATAATTTAACATGACTTGAAAATATGTTCTTTGGTACACAGAAATAAAGTTTCTAGAGTTTGCAACTGCTCGGTTGGTTTTTTCAATAACACTCAAAACAAGGAATTCACGTCTGTCCATCGCTAAATGTTCCACGTGCATTCACAGTTTAGAAGATAAATAAACTATATAAATGCAAGGTGACAAAACAAATAAATCAGGATTTCACGCCTGATTTCATTATCACTTTCGTAAGTCTACATGCCCACGTAATTTAATTCCAAACCAATCACTTTATTCGTTTACTTTTTTGAATTCTTTTCTTTTTATTTCGTTGCACTGATTTTCTTATATTTATTTTGAAACCAAACATAAAATTTTGCAAAAGAAAAGGAATATATTTGAGCGTCATTGCGATAGCTAGCATCGTATATTTTTACCATTGGCCCATTTTCTGCGCTATTTGAATCCAATCCTCTATTTCTACGATAATTTCCTTAAGGTCATTTTTAACGTTATCTCCCATCTACGTCGCAGTATGGTTAGAGGTTTTTTTTCGGATGGATTCACCGACTAATACTCTAAATGCTATTATGCTATTCTGCTTTTCCAAACTCACGCTATATGACTTATCCTTGACTGTCTACTAAATTTTATCACCCCGCCTTACACGTCGAAAGAAAAAAAAAATTATTTCTTTTGTTTGCATTTTTGTTTCCATTCTATCGATTTCATTCGCAAATTCTATTTTCTTTCGCTTATACTATTTCGATAAGAATAGCCAAATAAACCTTTGTATTGAAAAAAATTACGATGAATTAATTAAAAATGTTTCCTTTGATTCTTAACTTTCTCATCGCATTTATATTAAAATGTAACACAACTATAGGATACTCGAACAATGTTTACCTTAATAATGAAATAGAAACTGATGTGTTTATTTATTATATATAAAATCACTTAAATGGTTTATATTATTTAGCAAATTTGATAAAATCTCATTTTTCAGATACAGTTTCTTCAAGCACAAAATAAGCTGTAAAACAGCGTAAAATAAAAGTCCATAAACCGTTGTTAATGTTAATATTTATAATACCAGCTGCTAATAAATGACTCCACTGTTTGGTATCGTTACACTTCCTACATTATATGAAGTACTTTCCAAAAATATTTACTGCGAGAAATTAAATTCTTCACAGTTCCCAAACTTAAATCAATATTCCAGTTTCTACTCAATTTTACCAACTTTCCCTTAAAATTAACATTTCGAAATGAATTCGCAATACTTCACTATTTTTATTTCTTATTTCTATGTTTATTTATTTATTTCAGATGTTTATTTATTTTATTTATATTCAGATAGACCACCTCATTAATAACAATTTTATTATATTTTATTAATTGAAAAATCTCCATTAATTGCCGAATAATCCATAAACTGATAAACTTGCGAAATTATCCTCAACGTATTTTAATGATTGTTGCAGATCGATATTACGTTTAGAAGCCTACAACATTCAAAAACTTCTTAATAATGATAAATTCCTGATAACATTAATCTGTTCTAAAGTTACTGTACCTAAGTAGGAAAGTTATGGTACAGGCTTCGCATATTTCATGCATCAGAAGTGCAATTCATTATACATTTTATTTCTTCTATTATTTCAATCATTAAACCAATATTCTGATAATATTATTCCAAGTGGTTATCTAATATTAAACAACATTGTTGAATTATTTAACAACACATTATGCTACAAAATATGACACATGATATAAATATTATATATCGATATGATATAAAATTGTTCTGCAACATTGTATGATAATTTATTGTTGCAAAAAATATAAATCTATTTAAAATGCACATCATGTGTCATACTATATTTACACTCCATTTTCAAAACATGTTTTATTACGTTAAATTTAAAGTAAAAACAGTACGTTCGCAAAGCGTAATACAATCACTTAATAACGCAAGAAAAATTCAAAACTGTATCACATGGTAACTTAACATAATTATGAAATTACTTAGTAGAAAGCAAAATTGAAACGAGATTTTTACAGTGCAGTTAAAAACATTATTAATGCTTAAGAGCGTTAATAACAAAACGTTAAATAACGAATTACACGTACTTTTTCATTTACCACATGAAATGAATTATATAAATAATATACTGACACTGTTTTGTCAATACACTGATTAAAATGCTTTTTGAAATGTTCACTCATTGCATCCTTAAGCAATTATTTATATCGTATGATTTTTCCTTATTTGAATTTCCTTGGTTTTCAATTATTTTAATCCTATCAAACCTAAGCAAAATTGTATAGCATTTATGAATCAAAATTTCACGCACATATACATTTAATTCCCAAACTATACAACTGTCCAAAATTTCATGTCGAATCTATGGACAACTTCTACAGAGTCTAATTGTTAGAATTCCTAATGACCCCACCGCTTGAAAGCGAAAATGACGATACAAAATACATGCTTTCTCGCTCGTCATCATTATGAAATTTTCATGTAACGCCGATTTGCACAAAATTTTAATAGAGCCCACACCGTACCCACGTTTTACGTATTCGAAAAGATACATACAATTCGCGTCGACGGCAAAATGGTTTTAGCCAACGAAACTACCCTCCGAAGTTGACCAGGGGTGATTTTAAGTTTTGAATGGGAGCAATTTGTCATTTCGTTCCAAGCGAACGTCAAATGGCTTCTAATAAAGAGCAACAAAAAGTGCAATTTCGGCCAAATAATGCGACCGGGAAATTTCATTTTTATGCATTGGCGCGGAGGACGCGAGAGTCGCGTTATTGTGACGACACTGCGCGTTGGGGATGATATTAACAGCGGAATAACTTCTTATAATTATCAAATTGCTTTTCGTATAATATTTCCACGTCATGTGAGCGGTTTGCCTTTTTACACGTTATGCGCTCAAAGTTCGCTCAACCGATGAACCTAATTTTCGCGGAAAGTGTAAGTAACAAATAACCGAAACGATATATGCTGTACAATTTGTACGATGCAGAGACCTTTTTGTTACGCTCTTAAAAGCACGTTATCTCACTCAAACGTTAGTTATGACATCGTATATAATCAGAAATGCAGCTAGTGAAAACATGTTTAACGCTCAGATGAACTTTAAGGAAATAAATTCGGGCTCAAATAATGCAAATAATGGTACTAGGTGTTCCATACATACGTTTATATACGCGCGCGCGCACGCGCGTTTGTGTGTGTGTGTTTTTCACAAGCTCTAATTAAATCTTAACTTCAATACATATCATTATTGCTCTTTGGACATGTTGAATTTTAAGATTGCATAAACCAAAACCATGCATCTGAAATTCATCTAAACTGCCACTGAATAAGGCTTTTAAAACGTTGAGAATTGAATTATTCCAATTTTGCCCATTTTTGTTTTCCAAACCATCAGAGATTTATTAATCTTTGTATCAAATGTAAAAGCATGATCCTTATCTCAAATAAATACGTTCTCTTTAACTGCATCATTAAAATATCGAATGTTTATTAATTGAAATTTATATGCGAATACACTTAAAAATGTTTGAAATTATTAAACGTAGACATCAATTCCATTTTACGTTGACTCGTTGCAAAACCATCAATATACACGCACAGATTTCTTTGAAATTAATAAAATTATTTCATTTAATTTAGTAGATTGAATCATAATAAAAACATTCATTTGTCATTTTCACAAAAAATAATACGTTATTTTAATTTCGAAAATCCATAGATTTAATAACTAACATATTATTTATTTATACATAGTTCACGAGCACTTGTTTTTACAAAAGAAATATTAAGCATGCAAATATGCAATATATACACTAAACATACAATAATTTAATATTAATATATAAAATTGTAATAAATTCAAATTTGCTCTAAATAACGTAATGCAACAATATTATCATAGAAAAGCAGCACATTTTGTTGTCATATTTAAGAAATATCTACCACTTTTGAATTTTTTTTAATTAGCATTTAAATATCTTAATGACTCTAAAATTTCACTCACGCCCACGTATCGCGTAAGATCGCAGCGTATACAAATTTGACTAATTCGTTTTCTGTTGCGTTATTTCATGCTTCTGAATAATCCGAATACATATATTTTCGTTAAGTCTCACTTTTGGAGACATGTTACTATTCGTAACATACACACTTTGTGAATATCTGTTTGACATTTGACAAAGAATTTCTATAAATCAACGTATTTCATTTCTGTATAAACAAAGATCTTCGATACTATCATATTCAAGTCAAATGTAAATATTTTGATATACTCTTCAAGGGTTCACAACGGAATGAAACGTTCTTTCAAATATTTCGAACCTATACTTTCATAAACGTTAAGCACATCATTTGTTAAAATAAAGTGATTTTTTGTTACAAAACTTACATTGAGATTATCATTCGCGAATTGTTTATAACTAAAGACACTCGTAAAGTAATACAACCCATGTTTTGCATCAAATGTTTAAATAATTTAAAAAATGAACAGCTCTACAGCTCATTAATTTTTGTAACTTATTCGGGGAAATTAACTGTTCATATTGTATCATTCTAACATCAATTTCTTGCAAATTTTATACGAGAGTCAAATTACTTTGTCAAACTGAATTGAAATTAATTTTTTTCATTAAATAAAAAATAAGTCTTTTGCAATACTTAACAATTTTTGGAAACGATTATCTTTCACTGATATAAATTATTACCTGAAAAATTAAATATTCGTTAAAATGATCACATTTGATATTATTTGCCATCCTTGGTTAATGCAGTCAGATTTTGTCACAAAAATTATTCTTAAATTCTTAAATTCTACAAATAACTATAAATACTCATTTGCATTACATCATTAAATTTAAGAATTAGTCATCCGAACCTTCCATGTGTAATTATACTAACATACATGTAATATACTGACATATATACATAAAATATATTTGTAATTACACATGAAACCAATTGAAAAAATCTTATGACTTATGCAGTTATTTGCATGCATTTTTCTATATTATAATTTAATTTAAAATCACAATTGAAATGAAATCACAGGCAGAATTGGCATTTTCTTCATATTATAATATAGACTTCCACATGGTAGAAAACAGTTTTTCGTTATCAATTTGCGAATTCAAACCATGTTTATTAAATTTACTGTTTAATATTTCCATAGTTAATATTTATTTCAAGTTTTTCCGTATTAATCCAATTTATTTCACACTTGTTAATAATCATATGCTCGTAATTACATTATGACATTTATAACTAAGATTCAAGAAATGTAATTTTTTTGTTTTTGACTTACTTATGTTTTACCAGAATTTAAACAATTTATTTTATACATGATATTTCTTTAGTTTTCTTTTTTATTAATGTCTTTTCTTTTCATTATTACATTACATTATTACATTATATAGTTTACTATTGACCGAATTCATAATGTTCATAATGTACAGCATGACAATATTATTTTTGTCATTAATTGAAGTTCCATTATTATTATTATTGTTATTACTATTATTATTATTATTATTTCTTAAAATATTATAAATAATATTTTTCCTTCTACATTTCTTGCTTATGTCAATAAAATTAGTGTACCTGTTTTTGTACAAGATTAATTTTAATTCTTTTTAAACTGATAACATGAAATTAATGTAATAACTTTATGAATCAAATTAACAATTATCCTATGTTTCTCATCCGTTAAATAATACAAATTAAAATGTAAAATAGATATATCACAAAAAAAAAAAAAAAAATGAACAAAGAGAGAACGTAAACTATTGGATTAATTTTCAAACTAATAGGTAAATTTTATATGGCGATATAGTGCATAAAAGAATTAATTATAATTTCTTATTTATTTTATAGAAAAGCCCAACGGCACTTATCGATCTGGCAACACATCAATATAAATTTTGCTTCTTTATTAAACCTTATTTTTACTAATTTTATTCTTTAAAATTTGCTCGTGTAAACAAGGTCGTACTTATCACCAAATAAAGACAGGTGAAATAAGAAATCAATCAAATCGATTCTTTCTCCAAAATTACTCTACTGCTCTTTTGCACACAAATAATTAATCTTTTATCAAATTGCAACTCGTACAATTCCAAAACTCATTTTCAGTTTAATATTTATCCAAGTTATACTGTCATGACAAATTCTATAAGCAGAATAATTTATAACACGTTTGTGTTTACCTTCCGAGTTGGTTACATAATATAGTAAGAATTACTAAATATTTCTCTTCGCGTATTCGTGATACTATATATACACAAATATATATACTCTACATTTAAAATGAAATATTGCGAAATAAATGAAAATAACTTTAGTTAAACGTAACGTCATTTGAATTACAGCTGATTCTGACGCAAAGTATCTTAGCTTTCACGTTTGAAACTCGTACATAACTCGAAAATCTAAAAGCCATTTTTCGCGAAATCGTTCGAAACGTAACATCGGTGCGAATGATTCATCAAATTGCTTAAATTAGTTTGTTGGATGGCTCAGAATTTACAGAGCGTTTCGTACTTACATACGTGATCCTGTTCAAAGCGTGATTCGAATCTCGTATGTTAAAATATTTCGGAGGCTTATACGTACATTGTTTTACACGCGGCCTACGATACCGTGGTTCGCCATAATTAGTTAGGTATCGTAATTATGCTGATGCCTATTAATCGATCATCAAGGAACATCCGGGTGATTCGCCATGCAAAATTTGGTTCAACGTTTATTATCACCAGGATATTTACAACGAAACTCATTTTCATTTAATAAGTGCTCTAATTATGCATTTTACCAGCTCTTTTGCATTTGCTTTTCAAAAAACGTACACTTTATAATCAGGGAGAATTACAAAACTTAATTCAAGATTTTGCAAAACAGAATTAAGAATCTCTTTTATTTCAGACATTT
This sequence comes from Axea sp. ZL-2020, assembly GCA_022817665.1. Lineage (NCBI taxonomy): Eukaryota > Metazoa > Arthropoda > Insecta > Hymenoptera > Scelionidae > Axea > Axea sp. ZL-2020. The sequence continues at coordinate 11,315 of JABFOX010000495.1, forward strand.
ATTACATTGCACAGCCACGTACCTAAAATATTAAACAACAATTTCCTTCGAACAAATACCGTTCCTAAAAAAAACGAGTCAGTAGTATTTTCCATTATTCCAATTAAAATACCCATTCAAGTTTTATATTTGATATTTGTTTAATTAATATTATATGTACTTTTTTCTATATAAACACTATTATTCAGTAAACCGTCTGTGTTATGATTACCCATAGCAGTTTTTTATTTTAATTGAATAATTATTTTACGAAAAGTACCATCCGATATTACAAAAACACCCGTGTGCGTAATCTTCTGATAACAAAGATATTACAATTTCTAATAACAGCATTAGTATCTACTGTAACGCAAAATATTGCAAGTACATCACGATGTCTCGTGTCCCTAAAAGCGCATCTCTACACACGAAAAAGATCTACTCTTTGGCTTATCAATAATATTTAGTGCACATGCACCGATATTTCCAGCGTAGTCGCAACCTTCAATTTCTCACTATACATGCATGTATTTCAAACAGACATAACCATTTCATTTCATTTTTTATCTATAAAATATATCTGCCATCACGTATAGACGTATCCGTACTAAACACGCGTGATATTTCCATGTCTTTTCAATATTCAGGTGTTATACGTACACATCTGTTTATATGCGTAATGAAACACACATTTTACAAACGTGTTGTTCAAAACGTGCTTAAGATCCTTCATGAACATCACAAGTGTTGTCTGAATACCACCAGTACATCGAACATACTTCACGACAATTTATAATTTAGTGTAAATTGAAAATATAACTGTCACCGAACATTATACATTCACGAATCCTTCAAATCAATACAAGTGGCTAAACACTGCTAAACTTTTGTTAATAAATCTAAAAAAGTCCGAATAAAAGTAACAAATTTTCTAATAAAATAAAAAAAAAAAAAAATACAATTCAATTTTAGTCCACATATTACAATTTGTTTTCATCTCCAAATATTCTAAAATTCCTCTTAAAAGTAACTTAAAACAGAATTTTCATGTGCTAGAACTTTCATTTCATAAATTTAAATAACCATGTTAAATTTGCAAATCAATATAATTTATTTTCAATGCACTAAGGAGAACCTCGCTATAAAAAAAAAAGAAATGAATTTCAAAAAATAAAGCAAACAAACACACACATATAAAATATAACTGAACTATTACAAATAAAATGTACTGCTTGCAGACAAACCGTTTGCCACTTGTCGAAACAAATAAATTGTTTACCTAATAACAACAACAACGTTTAACCAAAATGGACAAAATCTTAATTGCCATAAAAATGTAATATGCTATTAAGCTGAGTATCCTTTAAATAAAGTTATTTCGGCAATCTAATGTTAACAGTTCCAACAGTATCCAGTAAAGAAATTGCCACGATGATTTAGGGAAGAGCGTCCCACGTCGAGTAAATAATGAAAAATTTCCTCCACGATCCGTCGACGAACGTTCTTAATAATCGAAAGCGTAAGACTCCTCTACGATCATGCATAAAACTCATTACAAATATTGCAGAAAAAAATTATTATTCAAAACTGTTTTACTGTAAGCAACGGTATTTAAATACAAATCTTCTGTTGAATAAACATTTCAAAATATTAAATAATTTGCATTTTAACAACAAGGGTTAGCGGTGAGTCCAAGGATGAATACAAATTCAAATTTCAGTTGGACAAGCCAATATAAAAATATGGTAAATGTGCAGGTTATTAAACAGTGAAATAACATTAGATGTGCACTCACGGAATTAAGAAAAACTGTCATTTTAACGAATTAAGTGGACGAAACAATTTGTCGTTATATAAAGCAAAAAAAGCAATTAAAGGTTGGACATATGCTTATTTGTTAAATAATTTAATTACTTGTCTGTAAGTATTAATTAAAGCAATCGAAATTAATTAACTTAATAGTTTAATTGCATATGAAGAAATTTGTAGAAAATAAATATATATGTTGTAAATGCATTTGATAAATATTTTGAAATGTTTTTGAAAACTAAGACAAAATATTGCTATTGATCCGGTCATTCGTTTTGAACGCCAAATTCGATTAACTGAATTACATTAATAAATTAGACACCCAGAAAAGTCCTGATCCAGATGGCATCCAGCTTATCTTGCTAGAAACTGTTTTTCCTCTTCTATACTTTGTAACGCTGAGAGCGCCGTTATTATCATTTTGAGTTATGTTATATCCAATATACTCTTCATTCATTGGAAACTGGTATAAGGATAGACAATATCTGTATTGATTTCAGCAAAGCGTTTAACTCAGTAAACCACTGTAATAATGAATCGAGTAAACCAAATAATTTCAGTTATTTAATCAAAATGTGTTATTTATTGAGTGGCATCTTCCAAAATTTGTCACGTAAAATATACAAATTTTTAAGTGGTCAAACACACGATTCACGTTTTGATACTCTACCGTTTAATATGTTTGTCAGTTAAATAGAAATGCATATGAAAGAAGTTGAATTTTTCTAATTTGTAGGTAGTACAAATTTAGTAAAATATTTATTCAAATTCCGTCAGAGTTAAACAAACTGCGATACATATTTAATACTTAAATCGTTGCATGTTTTTTGAAAAACTAACTAATAACTCCATTAATAAGGCTAATCGATCATTCAGACAGATTAAAAGAACCGGGAAATACGTTCATTCCGCAGTAACGCTTTACACTAAAATTGAGAATCTTTTAAGCAAAGATAAGTAAAATGACTGTACAATAAAGCAGACAAAAAGCACAAGGTCAAAATCACCACATCATTTTAGTATTACGTTGCTTTATTCTTAAATCAATTATAATGATCTCTGATCCGGTTGCCTTACATGAAAACTACATAATAAAAGATTGCAGGCGGTTCAACATAAATTTAGTAGAATTGTTTCTTCTAGATTAAATTTACCAGACCCATGCATTGCGCATGACTGCAGTGAAATATCGTTATTGCTAGATATTCAATCTCTTAAATTAGTGAAAAAAACCGTGCAATAGTTGTGTCGGTTGTCCCACAACTTTTTAGTCAGTTCAATTTCATAGGTCCGACCAGGTTGTCAAGACAGAAAGAAATTTGTGCCATTATTAGTTCTTATGAGTCGAATTGTAATGCTAATAATTTTATATCGAAAGTGTGCAAAAACATGAAATTCTTATGATACTGATCTATTCGATTCTAAACTTTGTGAATTACGATATATCGTAAATGAGTTAATAATTAAATAAACAAATTAGGGAAATCAATCATTGCGTGTTTTAAAGTATGTATTTACTTCATTTAATTCACATGTTTAAAAACGACTTATAACTATCAATGAAAGAAATTATCTGCAGCAAGAACAAAATTTGAATTTTTCATACTCTTTGAAAGACTAACAGTTTAATTACTCGACTATTCAGATAACTGAAAGGTAATAAATAAATAACCTTTAATACCGTGCAAATGGTTTCTCGACTATAATTCCAAACGGTGATTTTTATGTCTATCCACGGACGACTCAATAGTTGAGCGGTTAAAATAACCAATTTTTATTCAACTCCGATCTGAACCCGACGACTTCATTTCTTATTAAAATGTTTCGCAATGCTGGGTTCTTTATTATTATTCTTTTTTTGAATAAAAAATTCAATCAAACTTGAATACAAATAATTCGAAATATCAGTAATTTCTTTTAGAATTTACACATTCGTATTCTATGATTTATCAATATTTTTGTACAATTCGTTATTTACACATGTATTATATATATTACATAATTGTGATATGCTCATAATTACAATTTGTACAGGTTTATGTATTTTACAATTATATTTAATTCATAAATAGCTAGTTTCTCGAAATAGTTCAAACTATTCGTATTTGTTAAAATTAGCATTTTGTTTGGTACTCTACGTTTTTGTTTTGTTGACTGTATTTTGATGTTCATCTGTCAAAATGAAAATTCGATTAGATGTATTTCTAAGATGATTTAGTGACTCGATGATCCTACAACGAAAATACTTGGAGATCCTAAGATAAATGTACTCTGAAGGACCAAGCAATGTACGCTCCAAATAATTCAGTGATGAAAGTCCCACGATAATGCGTCAATTAGAATTATCTACGATCCAGAGATGACAATCCCACGATGATCCGTGACAGTCCTTCGACAATTTAAGTTGATCAAAGATGATCCCTCAACGATCTAACATCAATAGTCCTAATTACGTCAAGGATTGCAACGAGCAATGCTATATTTGATATATTCTCATGCAAATATAAATAATCAGTTATGGGAAAATGATACTGCGATATTCAACGCTGATTATTGTGTTGATGATTCAGAGCAGTTTTGAACTCTTTAGGCGGAATAAGCTGAATTTTTTGCGTTGGTGTGCGACAATGGTTGAAACATGGATTCACCATTACACTCCAGAGTGGAAATCCAGAGCAACGGGTGAAATCTGTTCAAAGCAATCAAAGACACAACAGTCAACCGGGAAGGTTTTGGTGAGTATTTTTTGGGATTCTCATAATATTCATCGGCTTTCTGGGACAAGGAAAAATCGTCAATAGCGAATGTTACATGACGCTACTGAACCAATTGGAAGATGGAATCAAGGAGAAACGACTCTACGTTACGAAGAAGAAAGTGCCGTTTCACCAAGACAATGCACCATGTCACAAATTGATGGTTACAATGGCAAAACTGCACGAATTGAACTTTCAATGCTTCCCCACCTACCGTATTCTTCGGGTTTAGCCCTCAGCGATTATTATCCGTTCGCAAGTCTCGAAAGGATGCTCCAGGGAGAAAGATTTGGCAGAAATGATGAACTCCTATCGGAAACTGAAGTTTTTTTTTTTTTTTTTTTTTTTTTTTTTTTTTTTTTTTCGATCGGCTTCGTTAATTTCTTCTATAAGCAATAAAACACTCCCATCGACACTTTTCGGAGCCATTGTGTGTTGAGGAATTATGTTTATTTATTTTACATCAAGTTCGTTTTCTGAGTTTTTCATTCGGTGGCTCTTTTAGCTGTGTTTTTTTTTGGTTATTCGTTTGTGCTGTTTTTTTGCATCACGATTGCCTCGCTTCTTGACTCGCCCCCGTCATATTTT
>JABFOX010000496.1:0-16444 GCA_022817665.1 Axea sp. ZL-2020
TGAAGTTTCAGAAAATAAGTTATTGTTTTAGGGCACTTTTGAAAATCATTACTTACCAGATTCAGGATCCACAAAGTTGAGGTGGTGATTTACTCGGAGGTGCTGGAATTCTAACGAGCTAAGATCATCATATAATCGCCGGCAATCGCTAACGACTGTCGATCCCAACATTATCCACTGTCATATAACCAGAAAAAGATTATAGGTAATGTGACTTTTAATAGCAACGAGAAAAATCTTTTTAGATTCTCGCTCGATGCCGCCGAAAATCCCCTGACCTTTAATCAGTCTGCCCTTGTGAAACTTTTGGTCGACAAACATAGACTCATCGATTTCGACGATCTTGCCCGCACCACCAATAACAGAAGTTTTGTCGTTTGCCCATGCAACACAGATCTGTAAAAAATAACTATGTGTTGTTTGTAAATTTATGTATAATATACTGATAATGATATTCAACTTACCTCTCGCACGGAAAGCGAAATATAGGAATATTTACAGCAATATTTGATAAGAATCACTATGCAGCATGGAAAAGCAGCCTGATGCTGCGCCATCTGAACCGAAAATCTCAAATATCTCAAGAACGATTTGAGACCGTCGCGAAATGTTTGTAGATTCGCAATCAGCATGAAAAACTGCACAGAAAACGTGTATTTGTGGGGGAGGAGGTTGGAAGCTGGAATAGTTCCGAATAATTACCAAAATAATAATTAGAAGATATTTGAAGACAATCTGTTGTACTTATAAAATATACGCTGAAAAACTCCGGTTTTTCACTGTACAATAAACTTTCTTTTTAAAATAAAAATAATCGAGTTTTATTAAATTAACATATTCGTTTCAAAAAATGAAATTATTTTTAATAATTTATTTGAACAACTTACTTTGCATAATGGACACAGGAAGTAGCAGTTGGTTAAAAATATAACGATTCATTGCACATATGCAATACAATTACAATTCAGAGATTTTTTGGCTCGTCTCGCACGAACAGCTGAACTGAAAGTAACTCCATCGCGAAGTATCTGATAAAGTATTGTCCTATATTAAAATAAGATTTGACACCCTATTGCGCGTAGAAAGAATTCTCCCCACTCCTTGATCTCTTAGATAAGAAAGAAATAACTGTATGAAATTCTATGATGGATTATCTCCATACTATCAGCTTACAGCTATATAAGGTATAGCTATAACAAATGTCAAAAGCTCATTTCTAATTCTGCAGTAGAAACTCATTTAAATATCATCAAAACTTATATATTTTTCAAGTAGATTTTCAGTCGAAAAATTAATTGTACATCAATTTATTTTGCTGACTTATAAAAATTATATTACCACATTTATCAACATCGTTGATGATAAAAACATTATCTTAATATACAAAACAGATCATAACATTAACAAATACCTAAGAAAAAGAAAGAACCTAATACAAAAATTACATACACAAAATATTAAATATAAAATCATTCGTAATACTTGTAATATATTTTGTAACACCAGTTCCAAAAATAAAGAAAAATTAAATAGCTTGAGGCAGAGTCACTTATGAAGGTCAGTATTAACAAGTAAAAAATGTATAATTTTGTATTTTATTTATAGGATACCACTAGAGTGTATGAATGAATGAATGTGTGAGCAAAGGTTATGTTATATGAACCATAATCATATAAAAAACGTAATGAAGCGATGATGAATAGTGATTAACAAAATTGAGGTTGAAAAATACAATATAAAATCCACATGAGATCCGAACTTAAAAGAATAATATGTGCAAAAAGGAGGATAAAGAGAGCTTTTTGCAAAAGCCACAAAGATGCTAATATTACTGATGACAGCTGAAGCTTGTCACTACGGCATCTAGCGGCTGAAAAATGTATCGATGGATCGATGCTCGTTGAACATCTGAGGTTATGCGAAGATTCATCTCGCCCCCTTTTCTCAATCTACTTCAAGTCGGCGTCAATGATGGACTGTCACGAATGTAATTTGGGTACAAATTACCGGTAAAGTCCTAAGGGATTATAAACTCGTATGTGATGGTGAATGTATTCTTACATCTCAATGTTCAGACCGAGCGGTAATTGAACAGCCGAAAAACGTCATGAATGGTTTTGAGTTTGAGTTTAATTTATTAAAATTTTTATATTAGAAATAAAATAAATATTTGATATAAACTTAAATTCCTTCACATAGTTAACTCATAAACTGTATTATACTTATTTACATAGATTTGAAAAAGACGAGGTTGAAACATTATATAAAAAACATTTGTATTATTCATAAGAAAAATATAATTTAAGTCAGAAAAATTCATATAATATCATATTAATAATGTAAAGTTTCTTTAGTCACTGGGGTTGTATTTTGATTTTATTTATCATATTACTTTTTAATATACATTTGGAAGGGAGGGGGAGCAATAAAGTTATAACGAATTTAGAAAAATACATTTCATATATCAAATTTGTACTGTAAATGTACGTTTTAGCTTTATTAATTTATTGCTATTTTTAAACTGTTATTTTTAAAAGTTAACTTTGTATTGAAATAATAATAATAAAACCATTTTAATGTCTGAATTTAAATAAACAGGACAATTCGATTTATTAATTCAGAATGGTATATCTCCTTACGATTGCGTCCAGAAAATAAGCGTTCTGAACGAAATAAGATCACCTGGGCACGAACACTTTGAAAATAAAATGAATGATATTTGTGTCAGTGAGACTGATTATGATCACGCTTTGAAAGTGCATGATCAAATTACGAGACTATCGGCTTGTAATTTGATTCTTCGATTCGAGTACTTCGATTTGTATTTAACACGTGAACGCCCCGCGTGATTCGGAAAAATATCCCACATCCAGATATGGGTGACGGTTATGTTTTCGCAGGGGGCCTCGTACCCTCGTAGGCATTCATTAGCTACAAGTGCTTTCGAATGGTTTGACAATATTAAAAACTTTGCAATAAACAAATATTAAAAACGAATGCGATATTTTTAAGTACGCAGATATTTCTTAGCTCATCATCTATGAATAACTGAACTGAAACCAATTCCATCGCGAAGTACTTCCGATCAAATATTTCCTTATATTCAAATCAGGTTTTTCACCCTATTGTACATGTCAAAAACTCCCCCTCGTCATCACCCTTAAGTATGAAACAAATAACTGTGTAATGCTATGTTCGGTTATTTCCCAGCTATTCACTGTCTTGAATACAGATGAACTTGAAACACGAATCAGTTTATAATTATTCCACATCTTGTCAGTTGCAATTCCATACTTCACGTATCAAAAAACTTATTTTCAGTTATTATGTAATAACTCGATCCGTATAATATCATCAAAAGTTAGAGACTTTGTAAATAAGTTTTTAGCCGAAAATAAAATATAAAAATTACTTTGTTACATATACGTGGGAATATTTTTATTCGGGAAAATAATTTAAATTAAGCACATTAGATAGATAGAAGCACAAAGATAGAGATAATTTGTTCCTTCATTTAAAATATTTTATTAAAAATATTTTATTACATTTGATACGTCGAGTTTAATATTTTATGGAATTTTTAATATATCGCACATTGTTAATTTAACCTAATTATAATTATAATAAATATAAAAACAAATTTAATAAAGTACAATATTTGATTAAGAATTTATTATATAATTTTATTTTTATATTTATTAATATAATAATATATTTTAATATGATAAAATAAATTATATTTATTAATATAATTTATTTTGCAAAATATCCCAAAATTATTCCAGATTTTTAATTGTAAATTATATTATAAGATCAGAATTTTATCATCTATAATAAATTAATAAACAATGGTACATAAAAATAATTATTCGTAACAATCTTTCAAAACTGGTGAGTAGGAAGCATTGTTCTGATTTGAGAAGTTCATTTATTCTTTTTTCCTTTATTCTGAATTGTCGACTTGAAATAAAAATTCTGTATCTTATTTTAATTTATACAGAAACACGATTATGCCTTGAATATCCGAAAATAAAACTAAACGTATTGATTATACGGTACATATTATTGTATACGTAGTGGTATAGTAATTGTAACCAAAACTGTCTATCACGATTAGCACGTGTATTACAATAATCAGTTATTTTTGAACATTTGTCATGCTACTATGTCAAGGAGTGCGGTAGCGTCTCGACGAGCCACGGTATATTTCGTGGGTGTTGAGAAAAATTGTGTACTGAAATTTTTATCATGTCTCATTTTTAAAAGTGTATCTAATTTTATTTTCATAATTTAAAACGTGTACACGTGTGTTTTAAGGATCACTTTATTAAATTTTTGTTATTATATTTTGTTATCAAAGTTTAATTAATGACATATGAATAGTCATTAATTAAAATTTATCATTGAAATATGAATAGAATGATGAATGGAACAGGATATTGCATTCTTCGTGACCCCGTAAAACATCTTCTCAGTTTCGGCCTACAGCTTCTCCAAAGCATCGTATTGGCAATGCTGTTACGCATTGAAGCTCGACCGAATTGTAATTCGCCTGCTGCCTTCCCGAAGAAATCTTTATCGCTAAGAAATTCCTGCATATTTTTTTTAATATATTGACATCGACCAATATTTTGTGGAATAACGATTATTATATTTCTACTTTTATCATATGACGATAACTCCACTTTATCGACAATCGCGGCGGTGTTACGACCGCTCACCTCACATGCTTCCACCGATCTCCGTTATGCGGCGCTTATCCTCCGAATAATTCATAACATATGCTTACGTGATATTGGTTTTGGCGACCCCTAAGTGGCGACGACGGACAAATACATCTTTCCCGCAACCGATCTGAGGAATAGATTGTATGTATGTATGCGGCGCAGCGGGTTCGAGAGCTCTCACAGAGCACGAATTCCTCGAGTTACATTGCGTAACCATCCAGCACCAAATGAAAACGAAATAATTTCCAAAATAAAATGATCACCGATAGTGAGGGACCAGTGGTTATCACAAATCGGTTATCATTTTATGGAAATACGATACTCAACTGACTCTCATGAAAATTTAAATTAGGTTTTATTGGAGCGCATTTTGAAAATCACACTAGGCGTTTCGATCCATTTTTGATGGAATTTATCTGACTAGAAACAGTTGCTGCTTCATTATCATTGTTCACGTAACGTACTGATATAAAATTGCAATTTCTCAATCCCATTGTTTTATTTTTAAATTAATGTTCAATGCTTCTAACATAAATTCTGTGCACAAATGAACAATTAAATAATATTTGAAATGAAATGTTATGATAATGAAGCTATTCATTTATATTATAGAAAATCAACACACAAAAGTGGAGTATGATATTCTCAATCTCTCCGGAGATTAACTAATGTGTAATAATGTTTGGCAAAAATGGTTAATTTCGCATTTCAAATGCAAGATAGATATATAATACACTATGTAGATATATGATATTGTTACGGTTGGAGGCTTGTTAATAATGCGGTTCAGTTCAAACAATACAACAAAAGAGAATTATAATATTCAAACCTACCGTATTACTGCAACCACCGTGGTTTTGCTTAGGTAAGCAATAATCGTATTGACCAGTCTAATATAAAGGACAAAGTTTGATTCGGAGACGACAACAAACAAGTTATATCCGGAAAGAATAACTTTCACTCAAGTTCCATTCTGATTTAACGATTTATTTAATAACTAATATTTACAATTACGTATTTAATTACAATAACAATAAGCTGGTCTTATGGACTAAGATCCTGATCCACGAGTGTTGAATTGCGGAAGCAAACGAACAGCGTGTGAGACTCAAACTCGACGGCACTCGAACTAGTAGAGAATTGCGTGCGACACGCAGCGCAAAGACAAAGAATAATCCTAAATGGCAAAACGGACTACTAGTTTGTTAGCGACAGAAATGTGCGGTGAGACTCAATCTCGACCGACGAATTTACTGACAAATAAATGCGTGCGACATGCAGCGCAAGAGAACAAGTTTAACTCGTTAGTTAATCTTGTTTTTTAAACATTATCATAGTTTGATTAAGGTAAATTATGTCTAAACCGACAAGCACATTCGACACTCAAGACACAAGTCTGAGGTCTCGCGAAAATTAACCGAATTGTCAAGATCGCGAACTTAATCAGTTTTCAATTTATTTAATTATTAATAGGCCTACATGCGAGGGTAACATTCTTCACCGCGCGTCCGAAGAATGGGAAATTGCGGACACCGCAATTTTGATGCTAAATGGAATAATCTGCTGTGGATACTCCCTTCAGCAGATTATAAGGAAAGGACCAAAAGGGGAGAAGGAAATTAGTACAATTTCTGAAAAAACATGAAATTAATCATACCTTTTATTAATTCAAAAATCCTTTGAATTAATAATGGTCGAAAAGACGTCCGAACTTTTGATTGATCCTAGCAGAACTGTGTTTCGTTTTGAATTTAATTGAATGTCTTCGCGGTGTCGCGGAAAGACACTTTGTCCGGCGCGTCGGGAGAGGATTTTGTTCGCTGATGTCGAGCGCTAATACCGTGCAGCGACGAAAATCAGAAGTCAGCGCTGAGCGCATTTTGACGCGTTTCGCGTAGTATTTGATTTTTCGGAGTTCGATTCATCAAAATATCACGCGTTAATTCATGAATAAATTCGCGATATTGTTTTGATTTTGCGCGAAACAACAATCTAGGTCATTGATTTGCAATGACCGTTTGTTTATTTTGATAAAAGTGCTGAAGAATCAGCATTTTATACTTTGGATTTAATTTCAAAGTTTTAAAATAAAATCAAATTTTATTTTAATCTTAATCCGTAACAGATATAAAATAGCTAAGCACTGTAAAAAATGTTAAAATTATAATGAAAATGTAAAATTTTGCATTTAAAAATGCATTTTCTCGCATTTTCAACTGACGGACAATACATATGTTTTGGTTTTTTATGTACAGTAGTGATCTAAATAGGTTAATACTCACCGGTTGCTCCTGTATCACATTCCTGGTTTGTTAAATGAATTTTATACAAACCGCACACTCCTCGTGCATTATTTGAAAAGAATGTCTCTCCCTTTTCTGTTTTATAATTTTTTTTTAGCTGAAGCGATATGACACGTGGTGTTGTATTTCGTGACTGAAATATTATATCAGAGGTTAAATAAAAATTTTCTTTCACTGAATTATACTATTTAATATAAAAAATTAAAATTACAAACCCTTGTTCGATAAAGTGTTTCGTCTTTATAACTTGTCCAAGTTTAATCACTTTCTGCACTATGCTGAATTGTTTTTGTAGTATATGTTGTCCTCATTGTAGACAGCAATAATCTGTAATCATTTTTGTCCTGTCACCCATGCCATAGTACTGTTAGTAATGCTTCGCATAAATCAAAATACAAAAATATCACTGTGTACTTAACGTATTGATTTCAAAATTTCAAATGAACTTCTGATTCTTTTTTTTTTATTTTTATATCAATGTTCACAATTTTTTTACATAAACAATTTTTTTTTATATTTACATGGCACAACAATATATTTGACATAAACAAATGTCACATTAGATACGTTTTTATTTTCTAATTAAATTAGCAAAATAATTGAAAACTCTAAAAAAATGAATGGTACTTCCATTTCAAATACTGTCAGTTTACAGGGTAATGATATTTCATAACAAAGTTCACTACTGTTGACGATGAACAACATGTACCGGATAGTTTTTTAACGTTGTTTTTTTCTTCGTATGTGAATATCATTCTGAGCTTGTTGAATTTAATTTAAGTAAGACAAAAGAAGAACACAAAATAAAGCGAAAACAGATAATTTATTCAATATGACTAGGAGCAAAAGCGGTTAAAGAAATAATAGAGCAGATTTCTTATTGCATTGGATAACTACCATAAACCTAATTTTAAGGCGGCCTTATAAATAACAGTTTGCAGATCGTGCAATGTATTAGATCGCCACCTAATTATAACCATCTTTTAAAAAAATTAATCTCTTCACGAACTATTTAATTCGTATTCACGTACTGTATTCGAAAACGCCCGTATAATTCATTCACGAGATAGGTATTGATCAATAAATCCGCTCGAATTCTTAATCTTTCCGTTTTGAGAGAAACAGAATGAACTTTATCGTAAGTTCAAATGCAGAATGTGTCATTAAATGAATTAGAAACATTGATCAAAACCCTTATCGCATTCGCGAAAATATGAAACGAAGAATTATGCGACGTGGTTTGGATAAAAGAATAAAAAAAATGAAATATAATATAATTTATTCAATCTCTTTGAATGTTGCCTACAATTTGTAATGAACAATTAAAATAAATTGTTTAATTAATGTTTTTCATTTCATATTTTGTAACAGGTATTAATACCAAGTTACAATTAATAAACTTATATATTATTGTTCGACAAATTCATTGTAAACACAATTTCTGCAAGATATATTCCTCTTACTTCACATGTATGATGACAAAGTTCTTTTTCATCGGTTAGTAAAACACATGAAATGAAATCTCAAGCTACTTGGGTTTTCTTACTTATGTAATTTTGCTGATATAATTATAATACCAAGGGAAAGAACCGTCAACGTAAAGTATACTGTACGGCGGAAATAATCTGAATCTAATCGAGTTAAATATTGTATTAAAATAAGCATAAATAAATCGAAGAACCAAACTTAAATTCGAAATATTAAATGACATTTAGATTCATAAATTTGATACTGAAATGCATAACATTGTGAGTATTAATAGTATTCTTTTCCTATTAACACTACTGCCACCTGCAGATCGTACATTTAAATGTTCATATTCTTGAAAATGCATGAAAATGGAGGGAGAAGATTGACATTTATTGAGATATGTAAAGCAAGATGCATTACAATCGTTGGAAAAATTCGAAAAATCCGTAGCTACCAGACTACAATATTTAAACAAGCTCTACCGGCGCGAAACTATAAAATCCTGATTAGGCGTGCGAATGGCACAGTATTAACTGAGATTTCTGACTACCCGCATGCACTTCATCAAAGATGGTGGGGAAGAACGACCAAAGTTTTAGGAAATTCGGACGCATTCAGGAAATGTAAAAATAATTTATAAAATAATAATGCAACGAATAAATGATTTTCTTAATGAAGTATGCTATCCGATTTTTTATCACTAGATTTGGTCATGAAAACGTTAGTGTTAGTGACTTGTTTTGAAAAAAATATTTCGTTTGTTAGACAACACATGAAATCACGAATAAAGATAGAATTTAAATTCTAAAATGAAGTTAAATAATGTGATTGCAGTTTGGGAGTCTAAATAATATATTAACAATGTTAAAAGTAATAAACTAGTATGTTAAAGTAGTAATAAAGTGCAATTTTATTAATTACCCAAAAAATCACGAAAAAAACAACAGTTTTGTGGTTTAAAAAACATCAAAAAACTGACCATAATATTAACAAATATATAACTAGAAAAGCATTAGAAAACATATTAAAAAAATGTAATAAACCAAATTAACTGTGAAGATTGTCCAAAAAGTTATATACGACAAACAATAATAAAACTAATTACTAGAATAAATGAATATAAGAATAAAATAAAAAATCAGCCTAAATATTATAACATTATATCAAATTAGATCATAAACTATAAATATAACATTAATTGAAAAATATAAAAATATTAGATTCTGAGACAAATTATTAAATTATATAAACGCTTAATAAATATATAATAAATTAATCAAATAAAGGAAATATATTAGGTATATTAAACATAAAAAACAAACTAATAAAGAAAGAAAAACAACATTTGTTAAGCATTAACATAAAAATTAAATATAATTATGGTTTCTTTTTTCTTTTCATAATGAATAGACTTGATAAAGACCATTAGAAAGGTCGAAATGTCGTTATATTACATATAATCTTGAACTCTTATATTTAATAAATAAATAAATAAAATAATTATATAATATTCAAGCACATTATTCGTAACAAACACAACATTAAGAGGCATATTTTTTAATTAACGTTTTGAACTTAATATAATAATAACAAATTGGAACCAGACCAATGTAATTAGAAATCGGTTTTATATCAGTACGTTACGTGCAAACTAGCATTGGGGCAACGTCTTGTATTCATTGGATAAAATCAATATAAGACAAATAAAACACAAAGTTATCATTAATTTTAAGACACACGATATAAACCAATTTTTAGAAACAAAAAGAAAAATAATTTTCATTTTAATCGTTAAAATTAAAAATATAATAATGACATACACGAAAGATTTTATTATGATATAATTAATACGACAATAATTGGTCGAATTATTGTTAGAATGTATATATTGGACAAACAAAAACAACCTTTAAAAATAAAGTATTTCAATATAAATATAATTTATATAATATACGAGTTCTGGAAGTAAAATTCAATGTTCATGCAATTTTAAAACTATACCTGTCCGCTTTTCTCATCCATAATATAAAATATGAAAAAAAATTATTGCTAGGGAGAAGACACGCAAAAAGGTTCTTTTGAGAAAAATCCTTCTCAAACAAGCTGAATGTGAGCCTTATTTGGACGAACCAAATACCCAAACACTATTCTCCTTTTGGAATAAAATTCAGCCCTGCATGCTTTACATAACACCGCCAAAATTAAAATCTATGGACGCGATCTTCTAATACTGAAGAACAACACCTGGGTTGATGACTAGATCATCAATAGCTATTGTAAATTGTTAGGCCTTCAAGGAAAATATCTTTGGGGAAAAAGTGCCATCATCCTTCCCACCTTCTTTTACTCTAAATTGGAGAAGTCAGGCTTTGAAAGTGTGAAAAGATGGACAAAGAAAGCCGATCTTATAAAAACAAATGTTATTCTGGTCCCAATTCATCTTTCCAACCATTGGGCCCTCACTTCAATCCATCTAGAATCTAAGGAAATTATATATTGGTATAGCATCGGTGGAATCTCAAATATCTGAATTAAAACGATTCAAAACTACCTTCTTCAGGAATTTATTAGCAAAGGTCGTGAATATAAAGATGCATCCTGGACATCCATACACCCCACCGATATACCACATCAATTAAATGGTCATGACTCTGGAGTCTACGTTTGTGTATTCGCTCGTTCAATCCTTGAGCAGACGAGCCCTAAAGTCGACCCGAATAGAATCCCCACAATTCGATATAGGATAGCTGAGGAAATCATCGAAGGATCCCTGAAATATTTACATGTATAACATTTTTTTATAGGTTTATTGTTCATCTACCACTAGATTATATAATAAATAATAGAATTAATTTGAAGTTCAAAATGAATGAATAAAGACCTTCCCATGCATGAAGGGTTCATTCATTCAGGGGGCGATGTAACCTTTCAATATTAATATTACTAAAATTTTTTTTTATATAATAATTGTCAACACTAAATTAAATATCATTTAATTTTCTCTAAATGCTTTTAAAGGTTTTCAATTTTAATATCAGGTAATTATAAGCCTCAATTAAAGGCACAAGTTTACATCAAAATGCATGTAAACAATAAACAAAATAGCTATTTTTAGAATTTATATTAATAGAAATTTCTAGAAGGTTAAAATGAAACCATTCTGGAAGTAAAATTCAATGTTCATGCAATTTTAAAACCCTAATTGTTTAAAAAAATTAATAATGAATCCTTATCCACTTTATGGAAGTCACTCAAAATGCATGAAAAATTTGTTTCAGAAAGATTTTCTAACATAGCAAAACGTTTATCTTGAACTAATATTAACAAAATAAATCAAATGTAATAAAGAAAAATCATTCTTTTTTTTTATTATTATTTATAAAATTATATTCAGTTAGTTAAAATATCAACACAATATTTATTTAACAAAAATATTTGTTTAAATTTAACACTTTAAAATTTCAGAGAAGGTTCTAGAAGTTAAAATTTGTATGATTTCAATTTTTCATTATTTTAAACAAAATAATTTAATAAATCCAATGGCAGACAAATGATCTAAATTTCAAAAAGATGCATACTTTTACTTTCATTAATTTTATTTTAGAATAAACGTATTAAAATGCGAATTAGAAAAATCAAAAGATCAAAACAGCGATAAGAATTCGCTATATAAACAGCGCCGAATTCCAAGGAAAGTTAGTCTGTTTTTCACAGTGATGTCGAAAAATGAAAGTGTAATTGCGCGTTACTTGACATCCGTGACTCCAGACTGTGTTCAATTTGTAAGAGGATTGACATTCTCTGCTTGCAAAGGCGAGGGTAAAGATATCTGCAAAGATATTTTATCTTTATGTAATAATAATATCTGATTATATATATAATATGTAAAAATAATTTTACAAGCTTATTTGAAATATTATCTTTAAACATTTCCTAAGATGTTAACTGTATTCAATATCAGTTGATTATAACAAATGCATATTTATATAGTTTACATTATATGATAATGAGTGTAATATTCATATTAATAACCATTTAGAAATATTCCTCAAAAAGGAGTTCTGCTATGTTATAAATAAGCGATTAATACAAATATTTAAAATTTTTTAATATTATAGTATGCACGCACGTGTTCTCATATGTACAGTTTTTCAACTGTGTTTTTATTGTACTGACTTAAAAATTCATTTTTTCTCATTTTCAACTGACGACAATATATATGTTTTGGTTTTTTGTGTACAGTAGTGACCTAAATAGGTTAATACTCACCGGTCGCTCCTGTACCACATTCTTGGTTTGTTAATGAATTTGATACATAACAGCACACTCCTCGTCCATTATTTGAAAAGAATATCTGTCCCTTTTCTGCTTTATAATTTTTTTTGGCTAAAGTGTTATGATATATGATGTTGTATTTCGTGGCTGAAATATTATATCAGAGGTTAAATAACAATGTTATTTCACTGAATTATATAGACGAATCTGTTTATCGAAGAAGGGTTTGTAATTTTAATTTTTTATATCAATTAATATAATTCAGTAAAATAAAATTTGTGTTTCACTGACGAAATACAACATCATGTATCATAACACTTCAGCTAAAAAAAAATTATAAGACAGAATAGGGAGAAATATCATTATCAACTCCCTGAACCATGTGTAACAACAGAAATAATAGAATGTTGTTGATGCGGTACATCTTGATCTCTTTACTGGTTGCCAATTTGTATCCCGAAACGCAGAAGACTACCTTGGTACCTAAAATAATAACAAGATGTTGACAAAAATAAAACTCAAACAGATGAGTTTATTTTGTTAATTTTTTTATTTTATTTATTGAACAAACCAATCAAAATTTGAAACGAATAACGCTATAACCATTTATTGAATATACAAGATGCTGTAGTTACAATATTTTTGTATTTCAAAGTTTCAAAACTTACTACATTTATGTTGTATCACGGCATGCGGCCGCGGGCGCGATTTCCTCGACGCGGACGCCGTTCTCGCGAGCTTTCGGGTTTCGGGCGTTGAGCGCCAGGCCGTTTTGCCGGAGACGGCCAAAGGAAAAGAATATTGCGATACAGTCCGTCCGACTTGTCGCGTTTCACACACACCAAATTAACGGACGGGCCGCTGAAAGCGGCGACGGGGGAGAGAGAGGATGGCTGGCCGAAATCAGCAGCCATCAATTCGAAAAGATTGAACGTTTGTACTTGCCTGCCCGGGGCCAGCGGACTCCGGGTGTCCGTCCTCACCAGTGGCGGCCTCGTCGGGATCGGCTACTCCTCCATAGTCCTTGAACGATGGGGGCGTTGTTCGTCACCTACACTGGGCACGTAAGCAATCACACACACGTAAATCACACACAAAGGCCGCGGAGTTGTGAGCGAAAACATTTTTCGGGAGCGTATCGGTGTATATCGGTAAGGTGTACCTTCTTACGTTACGGGTTACTCGAAAACTGACTACGCGGTCACACGTTTCCAAAAATGGGGGGGCTGCGCATTTCCAAAATGCGGCGGTTGTGGCCGACGTAATTTCGGCTGCAAGGTTGCCACTGAAAATCGCGAGGCGCGAGCGGAAAATCACGCTCGTTGGCCGTACAACGGGTCACAATGTATTATTTGTATTAGTTTAAATCTAAAAGATTTCTAATAAACACAATTTCTCAAATATAATGATAATTAAATTTCTCTGCAGTTTTATTTGTGATGTTCCGGGGAACACGGCTCTCAGTCACTGAATTGACTTAGGGTTAAAGTTTAATTAAATTTTTTTTTTTTATCACACGATCTCTTTATAAGGTTTGGTATTCGTTAGTTTGCGTATGGTTCGAGACCACTTGTAATGATACTCGGGAGTGCGTGATAGGAACTTGGTGAGTTGGATAATCGAGGTAAGTAGGTCGGAAAAGACTCTGGGCTAAGGGTAGCCGGGAGAGATTCTGGGGCACTTGTTTCAGGGCTCGAGTTATATAGGGCAAGATTAAGCGGAGTAAGGATGTGGTTCGCCTTTGTTTCTATCGGCTAGCAACAACCTTTGCATCCACGCGTCGTCAGTTGTTGCGAGGCTGGATTTTATAACGGTCGCAGAGTTATCGCGGTGACCAATTTGGTTCCGGGAACCACTTGACACGGACAAAGCTCAACCGCCGTGAAATTCCTTTGGCGACGGTTGGAGTTGTTCGATATCGCTTTCATTAACGCGATAATTAAAAGAATGTACCGGTCTGAAAATTCGGGACATGACACCGTGTTTATATATATAACATTGTTGGCAAAGAGGTTGTTTACAATTGTTGTTTACATTAATTTAATTTTTGAATAAACTGTAATAAATATTACTTCGATTATTTTTGTCCTGTCTTTCATTAATAGAATGTTTTTCTTTTATTATTCCTATCATTTCTTTTGTTAGTCTTTTCTTATAATTAGTTTCGTTACATAGAATACTGATATTGTAAAAATTGAATCTATGATCTGAATTTACAATATGTTTTGTTAAAACTGTAAATTGAATATCATCTTTTCTAATGTTATATTTGTGTTCATTTGCCATTTTAAGCAATCTTTATTGATTCACATGACCAAGTCGATCATGTCGTAATTTAAATTGTCAGTAATAGTAATATTAATTTTATATAAAATAATAGTAAAAAATTACATTTCGTATAATCTGTCGCCCATACGGCACTTGCACTCAACTTATCACCGTCATATAAATAAGCATACTTATCCTCTTTTACAATTTTTAACCCGTTTTTTTGTAAGTACGCCTTCAGAGAAAAGATTCCTTCTCAAATTCCTTCTCAGAAATGTACAAAAAATTTGTTATGACTGAATCATACCAAGTTCCATCACTGTACTTTTTAATCTTAATAGTTTCGACTCCTTTTATTTCAAGATCTATATTATTTTCCAAGCTGAAAAATGAAATATTTTCGACTAGAAAAATCGGAGATGAATTCTCGTCTTGCGTCATGTGTGATGGCACACAGCTGTCCATTTTCCATCCATTATCTTTGGTTATTGAAAAAAAAAAAAAAAACACTTGAAGTTTCTCTGCAATAAATGCTGAAAAATTACCTTGTTCAATCTTCGGAGAGTCTTTCAATTTTGCTTGACTTTTTATTATTACATTTGTTAACAAAATGTCTCTTTTTTTAACAGTTGTAGTAGATTACTTTTGCTTCACTAAATTTTCCTTTGATTTTCTTCTTGAATGCACGTTTTGATTTATCATTTCCAAAATTTCCACTAGTAAATGACATTACAGTAACAATTTTTTCAGTTTCTTCCACTGACTTTAAGTTTACTTCTTCATCAAACAAACGAGTTCTCAGGTTGGAAATATTCTGTTTATCCTCGGCCAAAGAAAATCAAACTTATCTTACATTACTAAATTTGTGTGGCAACATACTCAGAATTTTCGTCACTGTATCATCTCAACTGCGTTTTTAACTTACTAAGTATAAAGTAAAATAAAATAGAAAGTTAGTATAATTTCATAGTATTTTTTTTTAAATGAATGAATGGAATTTAACAATGGAATTATGTATTTAAGTTTTACATTTTTCAAAATATTACCCAGGTTAACCGAAAATATGATATCGGTGTTCTTCTAATCGTCTATTAATTGTTTTCTCTGCTGGATATATAGGGGGCAGTAAAGAAAAAATATGTTATATTTTCAAGCCTTTTTTCATCGCATGAGCAAAAAGGCGTGTCAAATAAAATTTTTCAAATAAAGAGGTATTTAACACTAGAACGGCCGAGGCAGTCAAATTGACGGTTTTTTTTCCACAATCACTCACTATTTTAGTACGGACGTAAATAAAAAAAAATGCTTTGGTGACTTTTCATCATTTTTGGTGTACATTCATATGATGACTTAATTTTTTTAATATAATTTGTATTTTTATAACAAACTAAGCTTCTACCT
>JABFOX010000497.1:0-16441 GCA_022817665.1 Axea sp. ZL-2020
AGTTATCTGAATTTTAATATTTGAGTATTATGTGGCATATATGGTATAGTGAATAAATAATAAGAATATTATTAAAAAGAATTTTATGTAATTCCATACAAAAAACAGTTATGAAAATGTTCTTAAATACTGAATTATACAATTTATTTATAAATAATAGTTTTTTTTATGTATATCCTGTCGGATTTTTCAAAAAGTTTTTTTTCAATGAATTGGTTTAAAGAAATTGAAAAATTCTTTGATTTTTTAAAACAGGAAGATGTAAAATTTATTACAGATTGGTAATGTTATAATATAATTAATTCATTTATTTTATGTCCATTATAAATCAAATAATTAAAACTTGAATCTGGATAAGCATAACGCGGTGATTAATCATTAATTAATTATTAAACAATATTACAAATTTTTAATCTAAAAATAACCTGCTTAAATTTAAGTTATAAAAAGCGATAATTATTAAAACAGCGTTTACAATCAACTTATAATACATTCAAATTTAGTGAAACCTTTAATTTCGTATTCTGGTTCTTTAATTTTGTATTTTAATTTCGTATTCTATTTCCAATTCAGTTTATATATTTGTTACTTTTCTTATACAAATATATTATATATTTGTATTTATACATGTACTCTACGTATTTGTTTCTTAGTTTAATTTAAATAATGATTTTATTTGAAGCGACTTTGTAAATATAATTAGTTGATTTTTCGAAACATTAAAATTTTTTTTACATTTCTTGCATTTTTATTTGTTTAGTTACTTATGTTTTCGAATCCAAAGCTTTTGTAGTTATATTTTCACCAGTTTATGCAGCACTTGCCAATTGAACATTCTATTTAAAAATAAATAGTAGTCTGATCGACTGTTTGCTTCTTAATTCAAGAAGATGACTGTTTGAATATCGAGTAACATACATAGTTCTTATTATTATATTTATTAAATGTTTGCGTTTATAAGCTTTTTAAATTCAGAATCATGTTGAAAAATACAAAATTTAATTATCGAATATATTTGAATTATCGTTTATACTCTTGAGATATTTTAGCAAATGTGTTAAATCTTTATTAAATTAATGTACGCATGTATCTATTTGATTAGAATTTGTAAGTCCATTTTGTACTGATTTTAAACACATTCAACTTATAAAATAAAATTAGTTTCTTAATATTTTTTATTTTTGCAAATAATTTTATATTTAAAATTCAGTTATTTCTTGTAAAATGTCTAAGTTTTAGTAGATGCAATTGTAACATTTTTAATTATACATCAAAATATATACATGTGTTACAATAAATATATAATATAATACATATGATTATTCGAATATTATGCAAACTGAGGATGACGAAGAGCAAGCGTTTTTGAAAAAAAAAAGTATTATGTTCAATTACGTAATTTGAAATACTCTACTATGATATCAAATTATATTACGATATATCAGAGAAACGAAATATGCGCTCATATGAAAAATTAATCCTATTATCGAGAATTTTTTTATATGCTACACGTATTATCGCAATCCGGAATATGCATTACAAGAAAAATGCTATCAGAATAACTCGTTTGTCTGAGAATCGCTAAAGACTGTAACGAGTGGGCAAAGTCATATATTCATTGTCAGCAATGGAAGATTATAATTATATATACAATAAAGGAATGAATGCAGAATGATTTTCAAATTAAACTTGAGTGAAAAGCGAAAGCGAAATAAAGTGTGTTAAATAGCTTAGGTTTTCTATTATTTCGAACTATGTGCGATGCATGTGTGTATTTTATAAGTATTGACACAGGTTATGTCTTTGTTCAGTAAAAATATAGATTTGTAATTTTCTACGCCGACAGGTAGTTGTTGTTCTCTATACTCTGAACTTACGAAAAATGAATAATCTCTTGTTGTAAGTATTACAACGTTTTTTTATTTGACTGAATACCAGCAATACTATAAATAAGTCAGATAATATTATAATATAACAATATTTAATAAAAATGATACGTATTTAACTAAGAATTCGTTAAATATTAAGCCACATTTATGTTTAATATTCAACTATTTGAACATCTTTAATTAAACAGGGTCAAGTTCCGGTTATTAGTTTGGAGATGCATAGAAGTTCTGATGAGATATTGAGTCTAAAGATGTTACGAGATCGGTAACTATCGTTTCCTGAGAGGGCCATGTGTATCAAATATTAAGCATCGCAGACGCAAATGTACTAGAAATACTCGGAGAGCCTTCTGTTCTAGATAAAGCGATTTAATATTGTTTGTTCGGTTGTATAGTGACGTTTTTGATTGTATTACTAAGCATAAACAGTCAAGATTCATTATTGTTCTTAAAAAATTAATTAACGTTTAATATTGTATACTCAGTTTAGAGTTTTAATTTGTAAATTCTTTGAACTTTTTTACACATCTTCTTATATAAATTTTTATTCTTGTAAAACTTAGAGATTAAAATACAAAATATAGCTCCAGAATTATATTACATTAAGTGAAGTATTATCCTTTTTTTATTTATTTTTAATTCTTGAGTTATTAAGATTCAATTTGAATAATTTATATAAATATTATTTGTAAATTATTATCTCTCATAATAAATATTTTTGTACTTATTTTTTCATATTGTAAATTCAAATAATACATTAATATCATAATAATTAATTAAACAAAATAATAATAAGTATACGAATGCTGCAGAAATAATTACATGTGGGAGAAAAAAGCGAAGAATAAACACGATATTACATTATAACGTATATTAACAACATGCGTTTGATAAAAAGAAGTAAATCGATCGGTTAACTAGAAAGCAAGAAAAAAAAACATCGTTTGCGTACTTAAATTTACTGTTCTTGAGAAAGTCGAAGTATAAAACTCATAAACTGAATACTTCTTTGAAGCACTTGCTAAATCATTTTCTTTAATATGGCTCATTTCGACGCTTTATTGCAGAATACGAGGAAAAAAATGAGTGATAAGGTAATTTAAGGAAATTTTATCTGTCAAACTTGAAACTTAGCTGACTGAAAGAAACCTTCTCACACTGGAATATTGATTCCAGATAAAAAGCGACGAACGACTTCAATTTCGCGGAGATTTCGATAAGAAATGAATTTCATTCGTAAGAGAATCAAAGGCGCTATACACGCTGTATTGCCTTTAAACAGCAAAATACGTTGAAGGATGTTTCGCGTAAATGCTACATGGAAAATTTGCATGGTTTAATAAAGTGAAGTATAAAAAAATTAATCATCACCGCAGCTTTTGCGAACAATGATTTTTGAATGCAGTGTCTTACAGGAAAAAGAAAAATGATCGTTTTCATTGCCTCGGTACTAATTCATCATAGCTAATAATTAAAAAGTTCGTACATTTTTACCTGACACTTAAGATGTTAGCGTTCGTAATGAGAAACTTTGCGTTTAAAACCGCGGCGTATCTTTCCCTTTTCACAAGTGCGATAATGAATTACCGTAGTAACTCGTGCGCATATATGATTCCGTGATATATTTGTAGAAAGAAACTCAAATATGAATGAAATATTGTACGAAACACGCTTTGTTAGGAAAGTCGCGGGCAAATAATCATTCGTTGAAATTAATTTTCATCATTAAAGTTCCGCTCCATCTGGCAAAGTGATTTGCTCGATTCATTACAGTCAGGTTGAAGCTTCATTCAAATACAACAACAATGTGTGCAAAATTCGTTGATGTGTTTCAGTTATATAGCACTTCCACTTTGTGAACGATGAATTCATTTACGACTATTAAAATGGTTAAGTTTCGATACTGAAATGAATTTCCTAGAAATAATTATGCCTGGCCACAATCATTTATTAAATCAGATTTGAACTGCATTATACAATTCAAGACTATTCGGTGCTGTCGTTGACATTCATGGTTTTATGTTTTCCGATAACGTGAGAATGTCAAAATTTATGAACTAGAATTTCGTCGTAAAATGTTCGGAAATATTAAAATTCGACGCGCAAAAGCATGCAATATATAAAATGTTATTTATTAATCGAATTTTGTGATGTTAAATCACCATATCTACAATATCAAAAGAAGTAATTATGTTGAATTTTATAATTCTTTCCTAATATTTCGAATCTGGGTGACATAATGTATATTAGTTTAAGTATATTCAATATTTTTTGAACTAAGATTTGCGTATTAATATTTACGTTTACATTTGCAATTAAATTTTTCATAGCTAGAATAACTTTTATATGAGACGTGTTATTAAAAAATCTTATCACGCCGGAGATAATATTATATAAGCAAGGCTTTTTACTCAACTTTCTCAAACGGAATGTCAAATTACAATCTTTTGATATGTAAAATTATATCATGAGTATATTTTATGGAAGGTTTTGATGAAATTTTAAGCTTTGAAACATTTTAATACAGGAGAATCTTTAGGTCGAAGAAATTGTGTTATTTTATGCTTTATAATTATATGAAAACAATTAAAAGTAATTTTTACGATATTCTTATTTTTAAGAAAATATTTCATATAAAATTCATTAAATTGTATACTTTTTATTATTTTCTGTGCAAATAATATTGCAATAAATCAGTAACATCGTTATTATGATATAAGTACCATTTACTATTCAATATTTTACAATCCACTTACAATTATTATATTATTATTATTAGTATTTGTATTATTATTATTTAGTATTATATTATACCTTGCCGCGGTGGGGAGGCTTGAGCGGATGATTAAGGATGCACGGAGGCTAACTGGTGGGGTTACCCATGCCGGATAGGTTCCTTACGGGAATCATCCTGACTAACGGATGCCATCAATACGTGGCCTTGATGCACTCTGGCTCTCAAACCACAGTACACCTTAGTGTTCTAGATCCGACACGGCGTGTTGCCAGATAGCACAGTGGGGAGTGCCCATACATATAGGGATCGACGGGGAAGTAGGAAAGAATAACCTTTCGCGGACTCTCAACGTAGCCTGGGGTGGGATTCTCGTTAACAACCCCAAATATAGGGAGGAGGCTCCTCTTTCACAGGGGTCTACAGGATCGACGTCTGTGAGTCATAAAGCTCTTGGCATCATTGCTGATATCCAGTGATCTTCCCGCAAGGCCATCGCGGCCTTACGGAGTATCGAAATGCCGCGCCAACCGATCAAAATCGCTACACTTCCGCAGGGTAACCGGCTCGGGACTACGAGGATTTCCCCACGTGTTCCGATAAAAACAAACATACATTATTATTTTGTTTAAAAGTATCTTTGAATTGTTAAAGAAATCACAACAAATTTAATTTATTCATTTACATTTATTTTGTAACAGTCAAAGTAGGTTCCATCGGGTACAATGTAATTGTGCCAGCGCTTCGTTCAATCTTCTATACATTTTTCGTAGATCGATTGAAGTGCAATCAATTTTCTTGTATCCTCGATTGATTTAAAATAATTTCATTGCAGTGGTACTTTTAGATTTAACAACTGGAAAAATTTACATGTTATAATGGCAGGAGAGTTCGGCACTTAGTTGGTTGATATTGGTTATGTATTTCTTCAAAAAATTTTGCACAAGTGTCTTGTCATGAGTCCATGAGTTTCATTTCCAAAATATCAATCATAATGTTATGCATGGACTCAAAAGATACCTGGCACTCTTGAGTCAACAAATTAAGACTAATACGATGAATTTCGAGTATCAGCTTCACGATTTTATCGGTGTTTTCATCGCTCACAGAATTCATAGTCCACCATTATAATACAAATCAACTACTACTTTTCAGCTCTCTGTATATATTTTATACTGTTCATATGGTTCTGTTTTTAACATACACGATTTACCGCACATTTTGTTAAATTGAAATTATATTAGGGTTTATTAGCATCACATGTTAAATGATACAACTATAGTTTGAGAAACTAACATTAAAAAATAAATCTAACAAAAAGGATTCCAATAAATAAATATGACATTTCATATACTTAAGACTCCGAGATGCCGGAGAAATAAGTATGAACCATGTAGTGAGCAGTCGAATGGATAACCGTGATGAAAAATGGAAATTACAAATAAATTTTTCCAAAAACTACTGTCTCGCATGTGTTTTTTATCAATGCCATGAGTTTTTACTCGGATGTATACTTAACTGACAGTTCAGTGGAGAATTTGAAAGTGTTTATGCAAAATAACGGTTCGCCGTACGACAATTTCACCCTTGTATAAATGTATTTTAGTTCTTTTTAACAAACATGACTCAATCGGGAGTAATTAAATAATTATTACCAACCTTAAAAATTGATTGAATTAAATTAATGATAACAATCGGATATAATCAACGATGATCATTGTTGCCAAAGACACAACGTTAAGTGTCAAACTGTAGAAAAATATAAGTATAATTCATGTCATCAATTATGATAGTGCCAAGAAGCCCTGATATCGATCAAATTCAATATTGTAACCAAAATTTAATAAACAATTTAACCAGAAAGTGAAATTTGTCGTTCTTCTTTCGACAAAACAAATCTATAACTATTTTACAAACGCAAATTCATTTTATCCACAAAACTTTGTATGAACTCTTTGTTCAATTAATTTTTCCATTGCAAAAATAGCAGAACAATTAAAAATATGATCAATAAGCCTAAAAGTTGTCAGTACAGTGTGTCAGATACTGCTCAAATTTTTTTGTCGTAATTTGATCTAGGGGTATCAACTTAAAAAAAAATTATCATGATATCTTACACAATCGTCTTTCAAATAATATAAAAATAAATTCCAGGTACTTTTTACACCAAATATGATCGAGTTTGACACCGGTTTGAAAAGTTGTGCCATCAGATTTTGTTAAGTTACGCTATCTGATATAAGGACTTTTAATAAAACTTCTAATTTGTAAATTAAAAGTTTAATTTTATTTAAGAAAAACATTATTATAAATTTTCTATTAATTCATAATCTTTTATAGTAGATAAATTCTATGTGAGTTGTTATTTAAGCGACCAATGGAATTATAATTAATATATATTTTACACATATATTTTTTAATCGCTTCACTAAAATTATAAGTCTTTGAATTATTTCCAATAAATGCACCATGTAAATCATAATTTAAATAATTTTAAAGTTTTAACTAGTGTATATTTCTACAGTATATTAAAAATATTATTGTAAACATAAATATATTTTAAACCGATTAAATATTTTAATGATCAAAAATGGTAAAATATAATATTTAAAAAGAATTGTAATTTTGCATTCATCAATATTTAGTTACATTATTTGCAAAGTAAACGTATATACACAGTGTTAATTCCTTATATATGTTCTATAATAATTATCTTATTAATTTTATCTCATTTTATTAATCTCAGTTAATGAGATTAATGAAATATATATTATGAATTTGTGTAATATTTTATACAAATAACATTTCAACTATTCTGCATAGTCTTTTTCAAGTTTACAAAAATTTTTTTATATTATAAACCTAAGGCTATTTTATTAGAGAATTAACAGTTACATTTGTAACAAGCTATATTGTTTTAATCCAAATAGTATTTGTTCACCCTTAGTAAACTATAATTTAGTTTAATTTTCAGTGTACAAGTATTCAGTATTCTATATAGTTTGAATTCTTGTCATTCGTTATTAAATAATTAATAATTAATAATTTAATAGTTTTGTTTACGACAAAAAATTTTTGTCACCATTACATAGGTTTCATCAAGAATTATTTTTATCGAATTATAAATCACTTAATGTCAAGTATTAATGAAAAAAAACGAACTAAATTAAATTAAATTTGAAATTAAAAATGAAAAAAGTGGCTATACAGACAAAGCCACATTACTCTTATCAAAGAATACTATGTATAAGATCATAAATAACGAGAAAACGTTAAGTTGCCAAACGAAATTTAACAATTTAATTAAATTTTGGGAATTTGAGGGATACATTATGGTACCAAATGGTATTGATATGATACCAATGGGTTATGATACCAAAATGGTACAATACCAAAATTTTATGGATTACCTAAAATTAACAAAAAAGATATACTCTTAAGATCTATTGTTTCAGCTATTAATAGCCTTAGCTATAAATTGTCAAGGTA
Source organism: Axea sp. ZL-2020 (assembly GCA_022817665.1). Lineage (NCBI taxonomy): Eukaryota > Metazoa > Arthropoda > Insecta > Hymenoptera > Scelionidae > Axea > Axea sp. ZL-2020. Next base: position 8,113 of record JABFOX010000497.1, read on the forward strand.
CTATCATGATATTTTAAAAAACATTATTGGAAAACTAGACAGTCATTTAACAAACAGTTATCAACAAAATTAAAAACATTAAAATACCTGATAATTATATTTTAGTATCTTTTGATGTGACATCTCTCTTTACAAGTATTCCCTTATGCCCAATTTTAACCATCATTTCTAAAAAATGACATGATTTTAAAGAATATACAAATTTACTAAAAAAACAATCTTGAGAAGGGTTCAAGTTAAGTTTAGAATATTCTTGTTTCTCGTTCAATGATCAAATATTATATGAAAAAAAAAAGAAAATGAAAATAATATATGAATAAATCTTTAGAAAAATACTATTTGGATTCAAAAAAATATAGTTTATTAAAAATTTAATTGCTAATTCTCTAATAAAAAAGAGTTAGGTTTATAATATAAAATACTTTTTGTGAATTTGAAAAGGACTATACAGAATAGTCGAAACGTTGCCAATAAAAATGGAAAAAATATAACAGAGACTGATGTTTAATTTAAACATTTAATACAAAGACCATCGTTGGACTTCTAATGGCCTTTATCATAAAGTAATATGAAAAATTATATATTTTATTAATAAAAATATGAAATACTTAGTATGCTAATTAAGTAGTAATTAATAAGTCAATAAAATGGCATTTCTTAACAGATTATGAAACCCTCTAATAAAATAATATTACATTTTTTTCATATTAAATTTTGAAATTATATAATTGAAAATTCAAATATATTTTACTTTTTACGCTTTCATTTACAATGTAATTATGAATATGAACTATTCAATATAACTATGTTTTAAAATAAAATTTAGTTATAGAATGCAACAATCTAGTAATATCATTTATGAAACTTGATGCATTACGTGGATTAATTTGATGTTGTATGAAAATATTTAGATGTAACAGAACGGTAGAACCCATCATCGTGTTGGGAGTAACTTAGGTGCTTAAAGTAACACGCGTGCAAATTGAGCTCAAGTTTGTCTTGCAAGCGTTAATGTAATGTAAGATTCACTGCTTTCTAAAAGGTCAAGAAGTTTCAGTTGGTTATGTAAAATAGAAGTCATTAATGATCTAAAACAATATATGTACCATAAAATTTTAAGTTATTCATACACTTTTCGCTATTATTACAAAATCTTACATTTCGTGCTTATATAAAATCCATTTATAAGTAAAAGATTCAATGAAATTTTTAGAAGTATACATGTCTCGTTAATTTAATAGAAAAAACGAATTAATGTAAAAAATATTTATTTTTACTTTTAATATCTATTACAGAATTAATTTATAAGTTTTTTTTTATTTATACAGTAAATAATTGCATATAACTATAGAAATTTCATTTTGTTTAAATAAATCTGTAAGATGAGTTATTTTGGTTTGTCTAAATATGGTATGCAGAAATTTAACTCCTTGTTGCAATACGATAAGGTACATGTGCTTTTGCTGTTTGATTTCAGTGTAATGTAGTATTGTCATTTATTAATCAGTTTAATTACGGTAACGCTCCAAATACCCTTATTAATATATTCAAGATCAATATTTACATAGGTATAAATTCTTATTTAAAATATAAATTAAATATTTGTACAAACGGATACATAGAAGTATAAAAAAGTAGAATTAAACAAGAAATACGCTTGAAATTTGAATATATTTCATTCAAATATTTGTATTTATAATATGTAATACGATCAAACAAATATTTGTAATATTATTAACCAAGCTATGATAGCTCGTTACAATACGGAAAGATACTTCTAGAATTATTGGTGTGATATTACATATAAAAGGATCATGCAAATGAATTTAATTTCATCAATAACAAATTATTGGTAAAATTAAGTTCAACTAGGTGAAAATTAAATTAATTTAGACAAAATCTACTTTTCCACACATAATGTTCATAAAATTTCGACATATCGTATCGACTGTAATTTTATTCAGTTTAGGACAAATGAGAAACGGAAATAAAACATTGGCTCTACCGTAAAGCCATTAGCAAATAGTGGTAACTGAAGCTATACACTCTCCATGCTTGCTTCATCCCTCATTAAGTTTCTAAAAGTTATCGTTTCGTCGCTCAAATGTAAATTTTCCTCTCAGTCTCTCGTAATGTTCATGAAGACAAAATTTTTTCAATCGTGACGGGACATCTTCAGTCTATCGAAAATCGACGATGAATGATTATATCTTTTGTCGCAAATCTTGTATTTTATATTCTTTTCTGCTCAATAAATACCTGTCATTGCTGACGGGAAAAGCAAATCGATGTCATCGAAGCAAATTTGCAGCGTATCATATTGCAGGTATCGTATCATATAAATGGAAATGAAGCATAAGTTTTGATGTACGTACCGCGCTGTACTATGAAATATTACGAATGCGTTTATGTTTTTATCCACGCACTTTTTATCGGTTCTCTTTTCTGATCTTGTCAGTAGTCTTTTACTGCGCAAATCAAATTCTTCCATTTCATACGATCGTTTTATTCGCTGATGAGGCCGAGAATTTTTCGAGCTCCGAATTCTTTATTGATGGAAGTGAAAAAGTACAATCGTGTCTACATTTATTGATTCTTCAAAAAGTATCTCATTGTAAAGAATTTTCTGACATTTCTGGAGTAATACATATTGTTGTATTCAACATGTTACATCTTACTCATTTTCTGCTACTTTTTTCAGTACAGAACTTACACAAATTAATATTATCATCTACGAAGCGTACTTTTTCGTCAATTTTCTTTAAAAAGTTAATGTACTTCTTGAAAGGTTGTATCTTGTTCGTAATAAGAACTAAAGGAGAAGTATAAAACTAATAAATTAAACATTCTTTGGTGTAATAAACTATTAGATAATGTTTAGATTTTAGTATAATAGTAGCTAACCATTTAATCTGTTTGAATAATGTAATATTTATACTTTCAAATAAATCGTATAACTGTTTACATGAAATGTAATTGTTAGTTGAAAATCTGCTTTATATTTCTACTTACAAAATAACTTATTAAAAATATTTATGTTAAAGAATTTTTAACAAAATTTTATACATTAATGAAAACAATAATTACACCCATGTAAATTATCATGTTAAATGTGTTAATGTTGGTAATATAATCTATAAAGTGTACATATAGTTTTTTGAATCAAAAAATCATATTTACATAAAACTATTGAATTTCAAGTAAAGTAATATATCAATATATATTTAAGTTTTTTTTTATCCACATTATAATATAAACAATACTCTATAAATTATTAATAATTTAATACAATTGTCAACAGCTGCTAAATTAATTAATTATTTTGTAGAAGAAATTTTTTTTTTCGTATAATTACCATAGTGTGTAAGCGGAGTCAACAATTGTTATATTTTTTTTATCTAACTAAATTAATCAGTTAACGGTGATGCTTAATATTTTATCCGACATATGTTCTAGTTAAGCATATCTACCAATGGTTGAATGTACATTACTGTAATAGTGCAAGTTTTAATTGATAATAATCAAGTTATTATTTGGAATTTTTTTTTATCAGACACAATTTTACAAATGAAATATAAGAAAAAATGTTATTATAATCCGACCTTTAATTTGTATTTAATTTATTGTAAATTCTTCATAATTTAACTTTTTCGTATAGATTTTTGTGTATATTTCAGTGTACTTGTATTTCGTGTTTTTTTATGTTTTATCGAAAGCTTTTTGAGTATACACTATATTCATCGATTGTTTTACGTTCTCAAAGTAAACACAGACAAATGATAACATAGATATTTAGTTCTTTGCATGACGTGTCATATTCACTTTAGAGTCGAATTTGTAAACATTAATTAATGTAATATTGTGTAAATTCATTTTGATTTCTGATTTTTATATAATTTAATTAGTTTTAAAGGTAAAATATTTAATTATAATATTAATACTTTTAAATAATATTAATGCTTACATTTAACTTTTAAAATCATTAATATATTGTAACACTTCTACTTTGTAAATTAACGAAAGTAGTTGGAATTTGAGGAAGCAAACTGAATTAAATTAATACAGATGGGAATACCATAATATCAAACTGAAAATTGATATTATATTCAGCTGCAGAGAATTGTTACGATATTATTTTAAATAATTGATTTAAAATGTTGTACTCTAAAATACTCGATTCATACCAGAGTCTTGCATTATATGTTTCTTCTTATATAAATGATATTATATATTTCTTATGTAAAATGAACTTAAATTAATTTTTTTAATAATCATGTATTTGTGATAAACATATCTACACCGAATAATGACATGAAATATGTTTCAATTTTAAACGTGTTTAATCAAATATAAGTTACATTATATTTCTAATTTTTAAATGTCAATTTAGCAAATAGTTTATGTATAACAATTTTTAGAATCATTGTCATATAAAATATTAATATAATATATTTTACATATTTCAGTTTCATTCACGAGCAAAGTCCAAACCGATTCTGTGAAATATTTTTTATCTGCTCTTTACAGTACATCAGCTTTAGCTCTACTACGAAATTATTAGGTAGATTTCTTTGCCGTGCATTTATATTTCTTAGTTAAAACATTGGGTCAGTGGTTTGTGTAAGATTTATCGTCACTGGTGGATGATGTTTTTTCCTCGTACCGAATGTTTACGCGGCACTACATAAGTAGCTATTACTACAAACACGCTACTTTATTCCCTTTCGGAATATTATAGTAGGCGTTGAAAATTATCTGAAGGTAATTACGAACATTGTCGAGCATAATGACAAATTGGAAACGAACACCACAGAAAACTATGCAATCCAGAGCTCGCGAACAATGCTGTGCATCATGTGCGGTGCTAAATTATTGATCGTGAATATTTTCAACCTCGTTAGCAGTAGCACTAGTCTCTCTGCCACGATACTCCTGAATTATTGACGACATTCATTCTCCATGCACGTACCATCTCATACTTCTGCACTTTTCTTCCTCTGCTTTCATTTTTATTAGACGTATTTTTTCAAACATAATCCTTTATAATGTCATCTAGTTCAAAATGATGCAAATGCGTCGATCCGTGCTTCATTAAAAATATTTTAACTTAAGCGAAATTCAGGAGATTGCAAAAAAACGACTATTCTTAAAATATACGTCGTGGGTATTGAAGCACGTGTCGATTTCGATGAAAGGTTCACTGCGAGAATGCTTTTCTAAAGAAATGCATTGTATATAAAATATCAAAATAGTCACTTTTTACGGTTGCAGGTGACTCGAATTTACCTTTGTCATTTTTATTTGTTGTTTTAAAGAAACGATGCGAATGATATTGGCACACTGTTTAAACGATAGAATGCATTAAAAATACTAGTAATGTTATACTTAGATAAAGAAATTGCTAGACTTAAAATATGATAATATTAAATATAAATAAGAACAGTTTTATTATAATACGTTATAATCACAAGGAAAATGTTACATTAAATGTTATTTTTTTTATATTAAAATTATTTGTTTATAAGAATTGAGTGACATTTTTCAGTTAATCGTATCTTACTAAGGTATAGCAATTAACTCCACTATTGTACAAGAAGCGATAAGATGATTCTGTTTATGGTATGAGTATCATGTTAATAGCTTAGGTTACCGCAAAGTACTAGATGTTAGAAACAGCCGCATTGAAACCTGACAAAAGCTGCGTTTTAGGGTCTTGAGATGGACACGACACCTACTTTAACCAGTCTATTATACCATCGTTCTCAGTTACGAGTTTCGAGTACTATCATAATCCAACTTGCACTTTTGCTCTACTAGATGAGCGAACTGTTATACATCTCAAGACAAATACGCCTCAGTTAAAGTTAAGTTTGAGTTTATCTAGATACCATCGGAAACAAAATTTATATGCGAATCTGTTTTTCAAACACACCTATCAGAGAAAGAAACTGACAAAGTCCGACTATATAATCCTACTCGCTGAACTGAGTTCAACTCGACTGTTACTTTTTCATACAATTAATTTTTTTCACTTTCTAGATTTCTCGAGATTGCGACTGATGCCAGTGATAAATTACTGGCTCTTGGTTTTTAAAGGATATAAAAGCTTCCGCTCGAGAAGACAGCATAAAAAATGCAATGATGTTTGGAATGGACTGACAGGATTAAACAAGCATTTGCATCCATTATGAAATTACAATTTTTCCCGTAAAGATATCAAATGTTATTTTAATGTAAACTAGTGTTACTTTGAGGAATATCTTTTCGTTAAAACGAGTCGAAAGAGATTATTTTCAAATTTATTTTTCCTAACGATCACACGCATAAATTTGTGTCAAAATTGGCGCTTTGTAGCGTATTATTTTCAAAGCTTTCAATCATAACCAATAGACACTTCGGTAACTAAAGTTATTGACATGGAAGCATGGTTAATATTAACGCTCGGGAGTCATGCGCGGAATAAGTTTCCGGTAGTCCATCATTTTTCACCCGCGGCATTGTTCGAGGGCACGCGAACCATTGATCCCCCACCAGCGTTTTCTTTCTCGCATACTTTCCGGACAAAATAAATGCGCTGCGTGCCTTTACGCTTCGTTGTGTGCTGCGGAATACAAATTGAATAAGTCAGTCGCAACCGTGCTGCATCGCAGTTCGAGTACGTACTATGCAAAGAACACTCTGCTTGCTCTCTTCGTAAGTACATATACACTGCGTTCTTTCGAGTTGGGCGATGTACATTTATTCCGCCAACATAAGATTTACTCCAGTCTTTCGACTGGAGAAGAGCACGCTTCGACTTGAATTTCTGCATATATTTCTCAAGTATTTGCGGCTGCTGGCGCTCGCGAATAATTTATTATACCATCTAGCGTGCACCTTCGCATCTTTTACAAGGAACTGAGAAATCCAAATTATGGTTTTGGTTTTCGGTACTTAAGCGCACATAAATACCAAATTTAATATTCTTATACCATGACAACTTCTGTTGAATTCTAATTAGTTTCATCGTCTTGAAACCTTGCCTTGTAACGGCTTGCCAGATTCGTACCAAAACGCACATCACTCCTGAACATGCTCCGTTATGAGAAACCACATTTTCATGGTGTGCTGCTTATAATGTAATACGTTACTACGATATATTTGAACTTTTAAATCGAATATAAAGAGTTTTCATTTCCTTCGGAAAGAGCTCAATCTCGCGAGGTTTATCCTCGTTTACAAGTGGCATCAGTATATTTCGTTTCAAAATTTGCTTTGCGATAAATGTTTCTAAGCATTTATTTTTGATTTTTCTAATTTTTTATTGGATTTAATTTTTTCTAAAATTATAAGTCGAAAACTATTTTAAAACATTTGTTATTTATCAAATAAATAAAATTAATTTACATTACAAGTTCTTTTTATTTATACATTGCAATAGCTATAAGATAAATAAGCACCAAAAGTAAATAAATAATTATCCTATTAATTAAACTTTCAATGTAACTTTTAATTAAATGCAACTCATAGATACAAATAAATAAAAAAATCGAAATGGCTTTAACATCATAAATACAATGAAATAAGTACATGTCTTATATTTCTTGAAAACATTAGTTTATAGCGTAAAAAAACATTTGTATTTGTTTGATCTATTGTCTTGAAACAATTAATTGTTGAAAGTTCTGTGGTGACGTTTAGTCTTACAATCGTTTCGAGTGTAGCAGTTCTATAAATATATATATACTTTAAATAAACACTTAAAAATACTTTGAATTTCTTTTAATAGTTCCAGTTGTTTTTATCGCACTAAATCTGTTCAGACATTTAGGTTTATTCTTGTTTATACATCTTGTGTAGTCTCTCGAATTCTTCTGCCGGGGAATAATTCATGTATACATTTAGAAATAATATCTCTTAAAATTATTTAAAAATATATACATTTCACATATTTATGTACTTAATAATACACATAAATATTTCAAACTGTAAATTCCATTTCAGTAGAATAACAGTGTTTTTATAAAACAATCAGTTATAGAAATATTTATGACGATGAGGTTCCAATAACTATTTGAGATTATTTTAATTATACTTTGTTACTTCATTTTGTGTAAATTACGCTTTGTACCTTTCCAGAATTTAAAAAACATCACAATAATAATTATTATACATTTTTATATTTACGGAATCTATTCAATAGTAATTAATATGAAAAAACTCTCACGCCTGTTTTCAATATTTTGTTATAATTTTTTTTATTCGTTTATGTTGAAAACAGGCATGAGATTTTTTTCACTTTAATTACTACTGTATCGATGTTAGGTAGACCGCTTTCATAAATATAAAA
>JABFOX010000498.1:0-16437 GCA_022817665.1 Axea sp. ZL-2020
ATATAGTTGAATTAAGTATATTTCAACTGTGTAAGATATATTTCCATTCATTTTTATACGTGCTATTAAATTTACACTTTTTATACAATCAATAGATTGCACTCCTATTCTATTTTATTCTTTGTTTGTTTATATATATATATATTCATTTTTTGCTTTCTCTTACTTCTTAGAGTTTTAAGAAATACTTATATAAAAAGGTAAATAGTTTTTTATAATAAAATATAGATTTATTTTATGTTTTCACAGTTAATAATTTCTGTATTTTTAACTTAAAAATATTATCATTGGTACAAAAATTATTTTTGCATAATATAATTTTATTAAAAATATAAAAATTTAATCTCAAAAATGACTAAATCACATAATTATTTATAAATTTTTGCACGAACTATAAATGATATATAAATAATATTAAATTATAAAAAATGTAAATAAATTTACATGAAAATGCAGGGAAAAAATAAAATGACTTAAATATAACTATTTTTTTCACAAATACAATACTTGAACATGTACACAAGCTTTTAAACAGAATTCCAATGAAATACAATTTTTATACGATATGAAATATTTATATTGAAAATAAATTATCTATTTAACACATATATATATATGTTTAAACTAGGATAAACAATGCTTATTTAAAATATTACATTTTATTATAATGTGCCAAAAATTACATAATTTTCCATTCGAAATTCAACATTTGAAACTCTACATACTCAGATGAACTGACGTATGACACGAACCAGCCTCAATTATAAAATTATTTCAGAAAAAAATATCACTTTACAAACAAAATTATGAAAATTAATCTACATAACATTATAAGTAAATTACAATTATTAGTTATTATAACTATATAATATTAAATACTTTTATATAAAATAAAAGAGATATTAAATGTTACACTTCGATTTCTAAAAATACGAATATATACAGAAACAATGCATATTAATAAAATGTGTTCTATTCCTAAAAAGTAAATTAATTTTAATGTAAAATTTATAGTATTTATTTATATATAATTAAAAATTAAATGCATAAGTAAAAATCCGAATTCTAATCTATAACTAATACTTACCTAGTATAATAATTTCTGGGATGCATGTTTTGTTCTATCTGAGGCTCAGAATTATTCCCTGATTGATTATAAAGTTGATGGTTTGCTAACTGATCAGCCCTGTAAAAATGAACTTGAAAATGATAATTCCTTTTAAATCATATTTACAGTACAACTTTAATTCTTTGTATTTCATCAGTGTTGCATTTCAACTATGCAAAAGTTCATATTTTAGACTTATATTTAAAGTGATAGCTCGGGATTAAAGCATAATAAAATATAATTAAACATACAAACTTATTCAACAATTCGATAGATATTACAAATAATATACAAAATGGGGTTTATATAATTATTTATGTAAACTGATGCATATTTACACTCAAATAATGAACATTAAATTGTATTCATAAATATGTACAAAATGATTTAGTATAAAAAGCAAGATAATGTATTTGAATAAATTGAGGTGAAGATTATAACAATATGTAATTTTATAATTAATTGTAGCAACAGAAATACATATTATTACAAAGAATGTAAAGTTTACTGCATTATTACACAATCTTTCAATTAACAAAAAAAAAAATAAAAAAATAAAAAAAATAAATAAACAATATTAAACTGAATTAGATACAAGGAAAAATAAATGATTGAAACACTTATTACTTATATTTATTTTTGAATTAATAATTTACCCAGAAAGATAAATATTTGAAAATAAGTTTTTCTAACAAATAAACAATGCAAATACAAACTATAGTTGTTTTCTTTTTTATAATAGATTAATTATTAAAAATAGTAAATAATTAATTAAATAAAAGAAGCGTTGTTCTGGATAAATAATTAAAACAAAGAACTGAATGTACAACAGATGTACAGTAGTGAGATGTTCGCTATTGCAAAAGTCAAAAATTCGCAAATCTCAATTTATAATATAACTTACTGTATGGTTTTATACAGTTCGCGTATTTTAAGTTGAACTGGGTGAGAACGAAGACGCAAAAGTTCCAAAGCCCGAGTTTGTAATTCAGTTTTTCTACCAGATTTATTTCGACCAGCAAAACCTAGTAACATCTGCAGCTCAGATACTCGAAAACTTAAGACCATATTCTGTAACACAGCAGTTCATAACAAACGATTACTTCAACGGCTCTACTTTCAAACTGCCTTCGGTAATTATTTTTTCAATTTCAGTACATAGTACTGAATCAACATTGAATTAACAAAACATTTGGTATAATTGGCAATTTATGTAAATGGAATAAAACGTTCTCTGCGGGTATATATATGTATAACATTTACACACACACACACATATATATAATCTGAAATTTTATTGGTCGATTTAAGTATCATCTTATTTTTTATTAATATTTCATATTTTAACTCTGTTTTAAAAAGTTATATTGTTAATTATTCATATTATCTTTTATAAACCGCTTGTTTTTGTTTTTAAGGTTAATTTTAAAATGTATAATGGTGGCTTTCTAAAATTATTGTACACAGTTTTTAAATGAAACTTTTTAATTATTTTTATTGTATATGTATGTTTGTATTTCAAAGTAAATTAGGTGAAATTATATTTCACTAACAATTTATTTTGTATAAGAAATATTCTGATATTTGTAGTGTGATATAAATTATTGAAATAATATCAATGTACCTTATAAATATAAAATATTGTTGACTAATAAATATATTTTATCTTAAAAAATAATGTATTACAGTTAAAGTAACTAGACTAACTACAACTAAAAGTAACTAGATATTTTCTTTAAAAAACATGATACAAAGGTAAAGAAGTCTCATGGTTGGTTTCTAATGACCAGACAAAAAAAAGTATTCAGTTATTACAACTAAATAAAACAAATAATAGTCTTAATGATTTCATTAAATACATAAAGACATTTAATAAATACAATCAAATAAATATATTGTATGTTTTAAAATAAGATAACATCTAAGAACATTTAGATTTTGTATGTAAAATAATGTTATGTAAAAACAATTCTGTTAATGAATTGTTGCGATAACACAACGCATTTATAATTATTATTTTTGCCATTTCCAATACATACTGGTCAAATTTTTTTACACTTTGAAACTAAGACTGAATTTTATTAACGGAAAGTGTTTTTGCATGAAAAAAATGAAATGTTTTACATTTGTCCCTCAATTATGTATATAATGTAACAGTTTATTTTTAAGTTACATTATTTGGAGTTCATAATCTACTTTTTTTTTCTATTCCATGTTTTTGCACGAATATACAATGTAACTAAAACGATTATTTTAACTATTTAAATTTTTTTTTCACACTTTCTGTCATAAACGGACATTATATATCGTTTAATTTATCTATGCTACTGTTATAGAGATAGCATATTGTGTTTTATTCCATAATAAACCAATTTTAAAAATCCAGTGTTTGTAAAATTTTTTGCTTTTTAAGAGAATAATGCTAAGTTAAAAATAATGTTTTGTGTTTAACTATTTAGACGTTTTTAGAACAAAATTTCATGATGTTTTTTGTTTCAAATGGTTGCATTTAACTGAACATAACAATTAAAGTTTTCAGCTTAATATTCTCTAATAATAAAAAAAAAAAAAACGTAACAACTCCAGATTTTTAAAATCTATTAATATTATTATATTATTAATTATTAAATAATATTATATTATTTTTTTTAATTATAATAAATATGTAATTATTATAATATAAATTATAATGAACTATAAAATAATTTGCTGAAATTCTGTTTCATTTATAAGTAATTGTAATATTATATTAATAAATCTTATCTAAAATAAAAATAACAATTTTTAAGAAATTTCGTTCCCAATACTTGAATATGATCAATAGTAGAGACACTTGCTCCGTTTTCATAGTCCTTAAATTAAGTATCATATCTCATGGAATAAAACATGTAATTATATAATTAATACTATATGTATAATATAATAAATAATAATATATGAAAATAAATTTTTATGTTATTATTTTGACAAATTCAGTTTATACTAAACACAATATGATTATAAATTAATAATATCTATTTGCGATTGAACTACATAGATTAAGGCAAATATTTAATGGTGAAATAAGTGATATGATGTGCATAATGTTGAATTTCCATGAATTAGTTTTAAAGCAATGTATTCTTATGATATAGAAAGGTTTATACTGTTTATTAAAATATTTCTCAAGCTCAAATTAATGGTATTTTTTAAAATTAAAACCATTGATATTTGTATTTTGTTGCATCATAATTAAAATATAATAATTTCAATTCATTAAAATTCAGTACTTGAAATTGTATACAAATATACATTTCAAATGAATATTAGACTGAGAAATTTGGTACATATATAATGATACTGAAGGATAGTCGAATATGTGTATTTTAATACAGATGAATTTTTAAATATTAAATTTCAACCAATAGAAATATATACTTTTTTGAATGTGATATAACATAATACAATTTTCTAACTAAATACTATGAATAAAAAATATACACTGCAAAAATAATATTTGTTATAATAATTTTGGTTTCATATCAAAAAATTACCCACAGTTCAATTCATTAAATTTAAACATTAGAAAATGCATGCATATGTCTCTTGCTTAATAAGTGAAAGTTACTGAAACATCACATTGTAGTAAAATGCTTCAAAGTTAAAGTGTATTAAAATTATACAAATAATACTTTGAGGAACCAATTGGTCTTAAGTGTCTACAAGAATGTTTCAATCCATGTTATATTCATTAGAAATAAAATAAATAATATTTACTTTTTTATTTTTGATATTATTAATATATAGATTTTGTAACAAATATAATTTTAATCATATGGGTGAAATTTATTTGAACTTTGATCATTTTTATCCATGGATGATGTCTATTGAATTGTATAAGAAGCTGATAGTAGAGAGCATGCTGAAATAATATAGCAGGGGTTTTGTAGTGTATCATGAATAATACAATGTATGGTTAAAATAGATAGCATACAATGAAACAGTATAGCAAGTTTTCAAAACATAAAAAATTTTTGTTGAAATTAACAATTACAGATCATAAAATATTTACATGTTTATTAAAAATTATACATTTATTAACATGAAATTAAATTTGAAATTGACTATAAAAAATATTATTGATGAAATTTGTATTGATAAATATCATGAAATTTGATAATCATATATTTGTTCTATTGCACAGTTATAACATACAAAAATAATTTTTAATTTATCTTAATTAAAGTTAAACATTTTATTACTATAGAGTCAAAATACAACTATATATTTATGAAACATTTTTAACGCGTTCACCGTAATTTTACAAAATACATGAAAATAGTGATTATAGAAAAAAGAATATTTCAATTATTGTTGAAAAGTAGAACATTTTAGAATCTTTCATTTATGGTAAATTTGATTAATAAAAAATTCATGTTTAAATATATTTTACCTACAATTTTTCTAGATTGACTAGTTAATTTCTGTTCAATTTTTAATAGTAATAATATTAAAAAGCAAAAAAAAAAAAAAAAAACAAAAACAAAAACTAATTTCAAACACTGATTTTTATAGTGTTTATATAATATAATGAATACGTTTGCTGTAGTAGGTCTACAAGTTTCAAATACAAAATGTCAGTTTTGTTAAAATTAATGCACATCCTTTTTATAGTGTGAAATTATAAAATATTTATCATACATTTTCTCCATTATACAGGTATTAACATTTAAAAACTGAAAATTTTCATTATTCTTTTACTATGGTATAAATGTTACTTCCCCTTTACAGAGCCTTTTGGCCATTAAAAGTTAATTTATGATTATATCATATTTCAAAGTATCTAAATTTTCAATCACCGGAATTTAAAATTTAAAATGATCTGTTTATATGTTTAAAAACAATGTTTGCTTCAATATATAGATAATGTTTATAATAAAAAAATAAATTTGAAATAAAGTATTTTTCCCAGATGTGCGAGAATTAATTTATCAGTTTTTACGTATAAAATAATAATTTGAATATTCAGTACATCGTAACAGTGTCAATTTCTACACAGACTAAATTCGCAATCATGTAAAGTATAGCTATATATATTATGTAAATAGCCTCGTTATGGAATCTGACATTTCTTAGAATTCAATAATTCCTACATGCATGCGCGCGCGAACACACATAGACGAATCAGACAAAAAACCTAACCTATCTTTATTATACATTTCAGTTCTTCTGTTACGCTAGCTAAATCTTCCTCTGAGTCCAAATGTAATAAATAATGAACCAATTATTTACCGAAATATTTACATAAAAGCAAAACTGAAATGCAATATTATTTTGTATTTTAAAATTAAATCACATAAATTCCTAATAGTGCTAAACAAACCACTCGCAAACCCATTTGCTTTATTTACAAAAGTGGCCCAAATCACACTTTCCGAGTACGTGCCAAAAGTGAAACGTGTGATTATCTATTGCTTCATTAAATACTGCCTTTTCCACCTCAAAAATCCATAGTACCGAGTTTCTTGCCACCAACTTGTCTACATATTAACCTCAAAAACAAGCACAAAACAAACAGTGTAGCGCGTCTCCTCTCTCGCAATAAAAAGAATGATAAACTAGACCAAAACAACGACAGAACAATTATGAATAAAATATCAAAAACAATGCACTTTTACCCATCGCACCCGATTGTTTGGAATGAACTTTTCAAGAGCGAGATAAGAGCGTTCGGAAGCGACGCGAAACGCGATCGATCCGTCCACAGGATTGTCCTCTGGGCAACCGTCGAACGTTCGGTGCGACCGTGCGTGACTGCAAGAGCGGGGGCGCGCGTCAATTCGACACGTTGAAAATTTCGCGTCTTCTTGTCAGTAAGATAGCAAGCAACTCACGAGTCAACTCGAACGCATGACACTCACCTCCAGTTCATCCGATTCCGCCATCTTCTTCCTTTTTTGCGTCGTCGTAACGACCCGGGTCCACAAATTAAGAGCGGTCCTGCCTCGAGCCGGGACGCGGCTTATTCCTAACCTCGATTTTTCGCGCTTGATTTTCGCGCGGCAAACCGCGATTCGAATCTCGGTCCCGACACCGATTTTTTAAATTTTTTCTTCGTTTGTTTCTTTAATATCTTCGGATTTTCAAAATGGCGACAAATCACAATTATCTATAAACGGTTGATCGAAGAATTTTTTATAATTTCTTCCAATGTACAAGTTTATTTGGATGTTCTTAACCGGTCAACTAGTTTATTTTCAATGTCTGTTTAACTTGTGTCTTTTCGTCATATGAAAAGATTTGCGGACAAATTTTGATAGCAAAGTTATCTTGAGAAAAGATAATTTTAGTCTAATGAGATATCCCGTATTGTGTTTCTATTGAATTTATTGGGTTCAGCTGACGAGATGACAAACAGCCAATTGTAATTAGGAATTAAGACTAAAAATTGGACAACATTTTTCACAAACTAGAGATATAGATTTTCACTATAAATACAGATTAAGACTCTTGCCGGATGTAATTGGTAATTCTCTTTTATTGATGCGCCATCTAGATGAACTAATTTTACTGTGTATAATTTAGTGTATAAGAAAACTAATACATAATATATTTGTTGTTAATTATGATAATTCATGGCATTTAATTAAACACAATTTTTTTGTGTCGTTTCTAATAGCACACCATATATTCACAATATTACTAAATAATATAATCTCAATACATAAATCGTTATTATTACAATATGAATTTCTCGTTGAACAGATTTTTTTATTAATTTTATTATAATTATTCATGATATATTTATAATGTAAAAAATTTTACACAGTTATAAAAACTCATTTTTATAATTAATTATTAATGTAATGTAATGTTTTAAGATTATTTCTGAAATGTGTTACTTTGTAATCATAACTATATAATACGCATTAATGAAATTCTACAAAATGTATCATGAAAATCGATTAATCGCATTCTTTGAAGAAACGACTTCGATTAATCGTTATATATTATTTATATCTTATATAAATATATACTAAAATACCTATACACGAACATTGTTTAACAAAACAATTATTAAATAAATAATTCAAATAAAATCTGTTAATGTGTTGCGAGATCTCAAATTTGACGAGAAACCGTTACAAACAATACTGAGAATCACTCCAGATTCTCACTACCGTTCAAGACAGAGTGAGATTTTAAATTTTTATAAGATTTATAATTTCGCAGAGATACCGAGATTTATCGAGATCTCGAATTTCTACGCGATTATAAATTTCGATAAAATCTCAAAATTGTTCAGGATTCTGAGAATAAATAACATAATTTATCTTTTTTTATCATAAAGTTTTTAAAAATTGACAACAAAATTGTTATTAAATAAAGTTGTTCATGATTTATTAATAAACCAATATGTCCTTAATTAAAATCCCATACAAATAAAAATTTTACATTCAAAATATATATCAAATATTGTAGCCGTGAGCATAAAAAAAGAAATATAAATTTCATTTATATTTTAAATAATATGTAACTGATCGTTAATAAATAATGTACAAACATAATATTAACTTTTATCTCGTATGAAAGCCTGGTTAAATAAACATAGACTTTCATAAAAGAAATTTGTTATGAAGACATATGAAAACTGCAACAGAAAATCCATATTAATCGTATAAAATTTCATAAAATTTTTGTATGAAATGTCATGAAATGTTACGATAATGCAAACTTAATTGTAAAGATATATGATTTGTATGAAAAGTCATGAAGACAATTACTTTCATGAATTAGTATGATATATTATGAAATTACATAAATGTTTTCTTCGTGATTTTTCATAACAAATTATATCTTATATAATTTGTTATATATTCATATGTATAATATGTGCACAGTTTTGTTTTTACTGTCATGACATTTCATTACATTTCCAACAAAAGTTTTATCAAATTAAGACAATTAATATGGATTTTCTATTGCAGTTTTCATGTGTTTTCATAACAGAAATTTCATTTACGAAAGTCTATGTTTCTTTAATCAGGGTATTAAAATTTAAGATTGAAATTAAAATGAAAATTACATTTAAAGTAAAGTTAAAAT
Source organism: Axea sp. ZL-2020 (assembly GCA_022817665.1). Taxonomy (NCBI): domain Eukaryota; kingdom Metazoa; phylum Arthropoda; class Insecta; order Hymenoptera; family Scelionidae; genus Axea; species Axea sp. ZL-2020. The sequence goes on from JABFOX010000498.1 coordinate 9,194, forward strand.
CTAATAAAATTCAAATTTTAATCGCTCGTATTAAAATAAACTATTACTTCGTGTAAATTTAATGGTTCCATAATACATAACCTTAAACTGTCCGTTTGAAGCCTACTTCGAATCAAGAAGACGTATATAGAACTCCTATCAAAATTGGTACTTTATTGTTTCTTGGTTGTTCCTGCTTGTTCAAATAAACATTACACACGAATACAACTACTGTGGTAAGAAGTGCTTAATATTTGTATTTATTTAAATCACAGTGTTTTAAATATTTTTACCAACATACTTTCATCACAGTATTTATAAATAAATTTATTAATTAATTTTAAGTTTAAATATATGTGTGAACTGTTATTAAGTTACAAAACGTGAAATATTGTTTAAATAAATACCACAATATTTTGTCATGTAATATTGAGATTTATCCGTAATTTTAAAAACTTAAGTAATAAACAACTAGATAAAATTACCATAAGTTTATGTAATATTGTATACAACTTTAATACATATAATCTAAAGGTTCGGGACTTTTAATAAAAATATTTCTGTTTTGATAATTTATTTTAATCATAATCTTGTAATAAATATTTCTTTTGTTTGAATACCTAGGTTTTGGAATTAAATGTTTCAAATGATTGTAATATAAGCATTGTTAGAGTCGAATTTTAAATTTTACCAACTTTGAAACCACGCATGGTAAAGATTTGAAATTAATAATTTTGAATGTAGCTGATGCAATGACAAAAAATATATTTAAAATGCTTTATGAAGAAGTACTAACCATAGTTATAGAGAAATACAGGACAATTAAATATTTTGCATAATATACAAAAATTTTAGTAAATTATGCCAGGTGTATAAAATTTTAATTTGGTTTCATTCAATGAAGGGGAATATGTTACAGAAGTATGAAAGTAATTTAGAATTCAAATTAAAATATTTTTTCAGCAATAAAAATATTGATATATTTTCATTGATAAAATAGTTTTTCCATTGATTTCAACATCGTTATGTATTGTACATTAAACAAAAGTAATATTAAAAATGTAATTTACAGTCATTGAAGATGGAAAAAAGCTCTTTTAGCATTAAGTGGAGGAGGTATGTGAAGACTTCTGAACACTTTACAAAGTATATAGCTCACTTTTGAAAATATTGCTGAAAAGGCTGCTTATACTTATGAGTATCACCCATTATCCACTGAAATAAAAAATATATTACAGTGGTTACACAATGAAAATTACCGAATAAATGATTAAAGCATATTTTTTTACTAAATTAATATACTTAAAACATCAATAACTCCAAGAATCTATATAGTTAATGAATTAGTACTTAAATTACTGCAAATTATTTAATAATACTTTCTAAAATAATAATACTTAAATAATGTTTTCCTTAATACAATGTTTAGAAATTTTAGTTGTGAAAATTTGAGGTTTCATTTTGCAGTTAATTTTCTGACAAATAAGAGTAAGTATTTGATATATTATAATAACTATTATTTTGATTTATTTATTTAGTAATATTTTATTTTTAGTTAATTGTTTACCCAAGATGCCAATTTCCTTAATAATAGCAATTGCATCGTTGTAAATCGAATAAAAAAAACAAACAAAATTGTAAAAAGTGAAGAAAAGAACAACGAAAAACTGGATTCCTACAATCTGTGTTCACAGTATACCAGACAAGTAAGGTCACAGATATCTTTTGCATATAAAAGTAATGTAGATTAAGTGCATAATATTTCTATTTTTAGGTTACCTTCTGCAAAGGTTTCGTATGAAAATTTATCAGTTCTAGAAAGTGTTCAAATGCAAGAACTTCCAGAACTAATTTCTCTATCAAATATTTCTCATGACTAAATAATGTGAATTAATTTACAGGCCAAATAATACTGCAAATATTTCAATTTTATTTTACAAATGGATTTAAATTTAGTTATGTGTATAATTAAAATATAATTTTTATACATTTATATAAATATTTAGTTGTTTATATATATATTTAAAAAAAAAAACTTTTTTATTGAATATGACATTAAAAATTTAGTAATATTGAAGCAAAATTTATGTAAAGTATTTAGAAAATATCACATGTACAAGATACTGAAAAAATAGTATGGTTAACCAAACTTGTAATACAGGAGAGTACGTTTCTAATCAAATGTTAAATAAATATTTAAAAACTCATAAAAAATCGTTTTCAGTTCAATAGAATTCGGATGATTTTGATGGAGTTTATGATATCCAAACGTATTTTAAAATAAAACCAAAGTTTAAGTATGATTAATTTTTGTACGTTTATTTGCAGGATTTCGCAATGCTAATCTCCCAGACACAAACTAGGATTTTTTCCACGTGACTGAACATATGAATGATTCCATTTGAATAACATCCAGCAATATCTCCACTGCTCACATATTCGCTTAATACATACGGTGACAAATTTATAAAAATTTCCATATAAATGAACAATTATTATAAAATATCTGTCGAAAACTTACATGCATTATGTTATCGACAGATAATTTCAAATTTACATATTTTTCTTATTTATATAGACAATTTTTTTAATAATAAAACTGAAGAATTACAAAAAAACAATAAATAAATAAAAAAATCATTCTTTTACGAATTTTTTTATTTGTATAACAGAATGTTTGTTTTAAAGGGAACAAAATGAATTAAAATAAATATAAAAAAATAAATCAAAATGTATAATATTTATTAATTTTATAACACGAACAGTTCTATTTATTTAATTATAACTTATTTAAAGTTTGGAATTAGTTCAAATTTGTTAACAGTTGTAATATTTTAAGGTATAAATAATTACAAAATATAATTATAACGTCGCCCATTATTTAGTACTTTATTTAATTTTTTAAGAAAAGTTCACTTTTGGACAGATCTCGCAAATTATTTGTGATAAGATTTCGCAAATCAGCTTCAGAGCTTATAAGAATGTTTCATACCAACCTTCAACTTAGTGGCACATTTCTTCACATATATGATCCTGCAAATTTTGGCTGCTGTTTTACATCACCTGAAATTTTAAATAAAATAGTTTTATTTAATACATTTGTATAATTATTAACTTTGTAACAAACAAAATTTTATTCGTAAAGTGAATCTCTCTTTTTTTATAAAATACATTGTTTTGTATATTAATTTAAACAATAAAAATATTAAAAATAATTAATAAAAAAGATAGTGTACCATTCATAGAAAATGTGTTATAGGTTTTTCTTTATAAATTATTTCTCCTTCACTAGAACTCCTTGTATTATTTGGTAAATTTAACATGGCATCGTGTATCATAATGCTTCTATAAAGATCATATTTGGTCCATTTACAATTTGTTATAAACTGTAAATTAATTTTTTAATAAACCATTGATATTTTTATGTTGTGTAGAATATTATTATTCTATTACATAAGAAATATTAATTCTGTCAATTAGTACCAATTAACATATTAATTGTATAATACGTTAATATTTATTATATAATTAATTTATTAATTAATTATCGTTTCTTTATATAATTCCAAATAATACAGTAATGAAGAAATCCTTTTTTATTAACGTTAACTAAATCTACATTAGAGCACTTTTTATTAAATATTCATATGTAAAGGCTCTAGATATTTGGAAGATATTTCACCAGAAGTAGTTCCCAGGATAACAATTCTGCAAAATCACACAAATAATTAAATAAATTAAATTCTGTATTCATTAAATAACAAACAAAATCCATTATTACCTTTTCTTGTTCATGGAATTTCGTAATTGCCTACTTGCATTATTCTAATGATTCATTCATAATTCATTCGTACAAGATAGCTAAGTCATTTTCTTGATCGTGTCATTTTTGAATGCTATAAAGTTTTGAACATTTTCCATCCCATAATAACGTGATCAATAATAATCAATATACAACTGAAAATATGCAATAAGCGCCTTTTTAATTGTGAATATTGCAAAACATCGACGTGATTCGTATTACTAAATCCGTGAAAAAATAGAACACTGTATACTAATTCTACATTACCTGTTTGTTGAAAGAGGTGTCCTTTAGCATTTTATAAAGATAATATAATTAGTTTGATAATTTGAATTTACTTATATCTGTAAGTAATTACTATCCTAAACTTTACTGAAATTCTCATAAAATATTGCTGCATTTAGAAAATTCAGTTTGTTAATCTTAGCTTCTACCTCAACAAATCATTCACAATTTTGTTTGCATTTTCATAATATTTCATAACATTTCATATTAGATTTTTTTTGAAATTACGATTAATACGGATTTTCTGTTGCAGTTTTTATGTGTTCATAACACAAATTTCTTTTATGAAAGTCTATGTTTCTTTAACCAGGGAAAATTGTACGATTACATATTATATTATTTTGTTAATTCAGTAAAAATTGCGATTAAAAAAAAATTTTTTTTTAAATTCCTAAAGTTTGCATAACATGTTGATTAAATTATTATAAAAACATTTCAAAAATATAATTGATCAGTATAGAGTCTAGTAAATTATCTTTCTATTTATTTATTATATTATTTTTTATTGTGAAATGTAAAATTTCATGTGTTTTTATACTGAACTAATTATGAATATATTCTGAATATTTTTACTATATTAATATTGTGGTTAGTATTACAGTACGCGATAAGAAATGCACAGAATTTATAATGTAAATTGATAAAACAAGGAAATTATTTCAATAAATTTCATGATATCATAACAGGATCATGATTATATGAATTTTATTAGTATATATAATAAAATGTCTTAATAGTTTTTTTTCCATGTATTATTTTACATCATTATATATGAAAAATATACATTCTAACATATACCGTTTAATTTATTAATCAATGATTACATAACAAAACATATCAAAATAATTTTTCATGTGATAAATAAAAAATGTGTAATATGTAAACTAGGTTGAGTGTTGACGTTTGATGATAGCGAATCACGGACATATTACGCCATTGATATAACATACGGGTCCAATATTTTATCACTCAAATCTTCATATCTTAAAAATTTTTTTATTAATGTAAAATTTTACAAAAATATTGCTCATACAAAATTAACAAACAGTGTTTTTACTTCTTCGCACAACAAATTTTGTTACATATTTTTTTTGATTGTATTAAGTTATTGTTATTAAAATATAATTTTTATGAACATTTTTGCATGCTTAAAGCAGTTGGAAGATATTAAATTGAACTGAAAAATGATTAATTTTATTATTATTGACATAGGGTAGAATTCTTTTAATACATTCATAACAAAAAAAAAAAAAAAGAATGAAAGAAAACTTATTTTGTTAACATTTGTACGAAACATCATGATTTTAAAAATCATTGAAGTTTACTGAAAAGAGGAGCTTTTTCTTAACAAATTTAATTAAAGAAATTTCAACGAGGAAAAGATATATTTTTCATGCATCATAAGATACCATTTCTTTCGAAATAATTTTGTCAATTATTGATTTTTCATATTGTCTCATGACCTAGTAAAACTATAACATAAATCAGCTTATTGCATCAGACTTTTCTATTATAATATAAAATTCTAATTATAAATTCAGATTTTTTCATAAAAGAAACATATTTGCAATTTTACGAAAGATATGCAATTTACTGTTATAAAAAAATATAAATTAAATATACTCGTGCAGTGTAGCCAGTCGAAATGTGGAAACACAAACAACTTGTTACACATCACGTATTATATCCCATTTTAATAAGATTATTTTTTATTTAAATATATGTGAAAATACCGATGGACGATACATATCATATTAGATTATATATAAATTTATATACACCATATATGGATTATATAAGCTGTTCAAAAAGTATCAAGACTATTTGATTGATTACTTATTACAAAAGTATCAAGATTTTTTTACTCTAAACCAAAATTTATAATTAAAAGATTGTGTTCTTGTGGGAAGTTATGGATGAAAAATGAAACGTTACATACTTTTATTCCTTCAACTTATTACATATATTATTATTCACCGTAAAAAAAAGCATACAACTGCAGTGTTCATACATTCGGTATAACATAAAAACTATTAACTCTTATTATTAGACAGACTAATTTAAAGAACAGTTCCTTATGACTTCTTTGTATCTATATCTCCATGTGTTTTAGTAAGAGTATATTACTTAGAAATTATATTACTATCATAGTACAAATCTTGTTAAAATCATATGAATTATAAAATCTTGATCAAAAATTTTATTATAATATTTATATTTTAAAAAATATAAAATACATAATAAACAAATAAAATACAAAAAAAATTTTTTTTTCTGGTATACAAATATTTTTTTTTTTCTGGTATACAAATATTTATTTTTTTGTATTTGTATTAAATAATTTAATAATTTTAATATAATTTATTTATAAAAATAAAAAAAATTCCGGTACCGGGAATCGAACCCGAGCCTCCTGGGTGAAAGCCAGGTATCCTAGCCACTAGACCATACCGGACTGACAGATGACATTTGAAATTTCAATATGATATTTAGAGATCTTTTAAATATATATTACATTAATATTTTGTTATAAATATATTATTAAATTTGATTTTGTTTAATTTATTTTTTATAGAAAAAAATGCAACGTAATATTAATGTAATTGTTATTAAATCAAAATTAATATATTATTAACATAAATTCTTGAAATATGTACGCTTTATTTTAATTTGTACGATGTTATGTTTCATCATCTCATCATATAAGAATAATTAAAATTGTTAACGAAACTGAATCATATATAGTATAATAAAATATAAAATTGAATTTCATATAACCTTTTAAAACTCAATATAATTATATAATCAATAATATGACTGAACTTCTCGATCTTTTTCATGCTGTGGAACTTATAATTTAAAAATTTTGTAAATATATAAAATCCTAGACATTTATATTTCTTACTGCGATATGCATCATACATTAAGATTTTTAGCCTTCAAAACTAGCTGTTGGCGCGAGTCGAATACTTGAACACCGCTCACTCATAGATGCATCTGCGAATTGTTGTGTATGTGTATCGCGTATTGACGTAAAATGATTATTTTTGTGTGAACAGAATTGAAATTAAAGCATGTACAACTGTCGCGTTAAAATCTCTAGAATTTAGAGACATTTTCACGCATATGCTTATCATTAATACTAGTTATGTGATTAGTGCGTGCAAACATTTACGAC
>JABFOX010000499.1:0-16417 GCA_022817665.1 Axea sp. ZL-2020
AAGGTCGAGGACGTGGCCGTGGTCGAGGACGAGGACGACCTAGAGGAGGAGGACTAAATGCCGATTTATATGACCCAGCTTATGTGCCAGATCATCCAGTTATATCAGAATTTAATGAAAATATTTTCATTCCAGAAGTTAAACTTGAAACAGTAGAAGGAGAAGGTATATTACTTATAAACATTATAATTTAAAATAAAATGAATTTTTCTTATGATAGATTATATATACAAAATAAACAAATATTCCAAAACTTGATTTTTTTATAAACTCTACTATTTAAATTTATCATAATTTATTAACTATTATTTTATATATTTAAGTTTGTGTTCTTTTTTATTCTTTTGGTAATACATTTCATATCTTGTATTTAAAGTTTTAGTCCAAATAATATACCATTTAAAATTAATTAAAAAAACCACTAAAAGTTAATTTGTAAAATATATAATGTATTCTTAACACCAAAGCAACTGAGAAACTGTTAAACAAAGAAAAAAAATTATATCGTTGCTTTAATCGTGATAAATTTATTTTGCAGGAAACAAAATCGATACCACAATCATGTCAATCAAATGCGGTAAATGTGGAACAGAATTACACAAAACCCATTGGTACCAACACAACCTGTGGAAGCACAACAACCTAGCTTGGCGTGAAGGAGATGAGCCTATCGATTGTAGCAACAACCCTAAATTACTGAACAAAATTCTTTCAGATGCGATAAAAAAACGATCTGGTCAGTTATCCTGCGAACTTTGCGGTATGACAAAACGAAGTGTTGTAGGTTTTGTGTCACATTTGACTTTCTGTGGCAAATCAGATGAAGAAAAAAAGAACCTATTGATTGCTTGTGAAATTTGTGGTGCACTACTGATGCCCGTCTCCATGGTTACACACAAAAAGTCTCACATGAACAAAGATACCCGAAAGAGTAACGAGGCTGCGATATTAGCCCTGGATAAATCATCAATCGCAGAAAAGAAAGGAAGACGTCGAGCTGCTGAGAAAGCAGTTTCTCGTATATCTGAGTTTACTACAGCAATCGTCAAGGAAGAATTGATAATTGACCAAAAACCTAATCAGGCTTTACTAAAACAATTGGTACAACGACCTCAAATGACGAAACGCGTGCCAGGATTAGTAAAAAATGTTTGGTTAAAAGCAATTGCAGCAGGTAAGGAAGCAAAATGTCGGCAACCAGGATGTTCTTATTCGAACAATGATGTCGATATTATGACGCAGCATTATTTACAATGCAACTTTACACCACGTAAAAATTTTGCGTGTAAAATCTGTCACTTTCAAACCACGATAGAGGAAAAGATCAATGAACACGTGCGAGAGCAGCATGCAGAAGAAGATGTTACAGAACGATTTAGCGCATCTGAACAAGAGGAGGACATTTCAGACGATGATGATCCAGAAGTAGACAATGCTGCAGTTGTTTTCTCGCAACCCAAATTAAGACTGAGCGCTCAAGTTAGATTAGAGAAAGCACTTTCGTTGAACAGAATGGCATTTATGAAATCATTTAGTCATAAAATGAGAGTTGATTCAGCATACGAGTATACGTTAAAATGGACTCTGGACTTCGAAATGGAAAATTATAGAATGGAACTCTTCCAAAATTTTGAACCAAGGAAATTTGTAGCTGTGAGCGATGAAGAAGCAAAACTTTTTATGCCTAAAGAGGAGAGATCTATGAAAACTACTGTGCAGAGATACGATGAGTTGTCGCGAAATGTCAGAACTGATTGGAAATGTTGGGAAAGATTTGAAGGGTCGATCGATTCAAATGTGCCCACATTTTTCTGCGGAGGACCTGTATGGGCTTTAGCTTGGTTACCTATCCCCACTCAATTGTTTTTACAGGACGTTGAACAATTTTTAGCTGTTAGCTCACACACAGACATGGAAGTTGAATATGGCGTAGATCGTTCATATTCAGGTAATCGTGCTATGAATATTTATTAAAGACTTTTTTAGTTTATAATATAGAAATATATTTAATTCATAATGCTATCATGATATTTATAAAGAAATATAAATCAATTAACGAAATTAATAAGAAAGAACTTTCCATTCTCTTAATGTTTATATATGTGAATAGTATTTATATTACAAATTTATGCATAAAAATAAATGACTAATAGTACAAAATAAGTTTTTATAACAAACAAAAAAGAAATGTACTTATAAATGTTTTTAAAACACTTTCACATTTATATATATACGACCAAAACATAGTTAGACAGAAACTGTGTATTATTCGTATATCTGAAAACATTTTAAGTATCAAAAATGTTGTCTATAATTTATTGAATATTTGTTGAAATTCTTAATTTTTACATTTCTTGAAGCATTTTGTTTTGATGTTTTTATGTACTTTTTTGTAACAATCGTATTTTTAGACTAATTTAACTTGAGTTTTATAATGAAAGATAATAAATATTTTTTTTTTTTTTTTTTTTTTTCAAATATATCAATTGAAAAAAAAGATATCGCCTGATTTATAAATAATTTTTATACGAAAAAATGAAATCAGTCATTAATCGGCATAGAAATTTAAACGATATAGTTAAAAAAAAACAAAATCAAATAATAAAATGTTAGTTTTGCTAACTAAATTGAGTTGTATTTTAATTATAAAAGATCATTAAGGTTTTGAAAATGTTTTTCAGGGCTAGATAAATAAAAATAAACATTATTTTAATAATTATATTTTACTAATCAAATATCAACAAGTGTGCCTTTTTGTATGTTAAAAAGAAATCTAATGTTTTATTATAAAACAAATAAATTACATTTAATTTCCTGTTTTAGGTCGTAATATAATCCAGATTTGGAATATTGGTGTCTTAGATTACGAAATTACAAAAATCAACCCTCCTGAATTATCCTACGCCATTGTTCATGATTACGGTACAATTTGGTCCATGGAATGGTGCCCATCAGGTTGTTACGAAGACGAAAGACTTTATAACTTTGAAAGGTCTGAAGAACAACTCAGAAGAATGGGTCTATTAGCTGCAGCATTCTCGGATGGTTGTATTCGAATTTATTCCATGGTCTTTCCCGAAGAACTATGTTTAATGAAATCGGAGAGACACGAGTATCCCTTCTATAGAACTCAGCCTGTGCGTGTTCTTGTTTTCAATTATGATAGCTACATACACGACGAACAGAACTGGCAGTGCACTAAACTTTCGTGGACCAAAGAAGCCGAACATGACATTATAATCGGCGGATTTTCAAATGGTTACGTCGCTCTCTGGGACGTCGCCACACAATCTCCACTTCTTCTAACAAAAACACCAAATGGATCTTCTATTCTTAGTCCATTCCAAAAATTTTACGCTCACAGTCACAGTGTTACAATGATCAATATGATTCCATATGCAAATAAACGTTACTGTGTATCTGCCAGTCTTGATAGGTAAAATAATTAACAATTAAGTTTATCTATCACAATTATAAAATATATTAGATAATCAGCTTTTATATTTCAAGAATCACTTCCTTTTATTTTTTAACAAACAATCATGATACATATTCTTTACAGAAATTTAAAATTCTGGGATTTGGAAGATACAACTTATCCCATTAGCAAGTCAAAACATGGTATCATTGTAGATGGCGTTTGGATGACTCACTGGCCATGTGCCGCAGTTGCCTTTGATAATGCTTTAGGTCTCAATGCTTCAGGGTCGTATTTTCTTCCTTTACGAGAATTTGAGTACAAACATTTTCAATTGTTAAATGCTGGTTGTACAATATATGCGATTGGAGCAAATGATTTTGTAAACAGCATATCAGAAGGCACAGTTGCTGGAGATGTATACGCGATGTTTCCACCGCAGTTAGTTTACTTGAAAGATATTGAATCAATATTCACTAAAACGAGATATTTGTGTTCCGCTATCACTGTCGTAGATTTTGAATCGAATGATGAAAAAATCAACGCTAAGGTATTAATTTTTACTTGTATTTATTATGCAAATTATTATTATTATTATTATTAATTACACAAAACAAAATTGCTTTTCATGAATCTTATTTATTTTAGGGAGATAAAAAAAAGAAAAAAAAAGGAGATGAATATCAGTACTTTCCATCAACGTATGTTGAATGTAAAGATCGTTTTGGCTTAATTTTCACAGATGAAGTGAGATTTACGTTTCGAAAAAAAGGACACAAAATTACTACGGTGGATACAAACCATCCAATAAATGTAGAGCAATACCCATTTACTTCAGTTAATCGAACGTCTTGGAATCCCAATGCTTGGAGTCACTTATGGCTAACTGTGGCATATCAAAATGGTCTTGTGAGGCTGCTTAATTTTAAGAGCGTATCAATGGCTACAGAATTAAACAGCCTTTTAACGGAACATTCAGCTGCGTTCATAAAAAAAACGCAAGATTCAAAAATGGCACAATATATGAATTCCACTACTGAATGAAGCGTAGCGATAAAAGTCTAAATTTGTATAATATATTTATATTTTATTTGATTAATATGAAAGAACAGTCAGATTTGTTCTGAAATTGTTTATACTTCGTTATATTCCATTAAAATTTGACCTACTGAAAGATTAATTTGAAAATACATAAGGTAGTTTGTGATATTTTTTTGTTACAGAATGAAATTTTATTATATGTAATGTATATTATTATATATTATAATATGATAATTATATTTTATAAGTGATATTGTATATAATTATCATATACGTTAAATTGTACTTTATATAAAAATATTAATAAAATGCTTTTTTTTATTATTATTATTGAATTGAATAATATTAGATTTTTTATAAAATATTAAAATTTGAATTTTTAATAAGTAAGGGATATTATAGCTTTTCGTTTTGCATTTATAAATTGAACACATTGACAATTTTATATTGGAAAAACTCATAAATAATATTTCAGAAATAGAACATATTTATCATTAAAAGAAAAAATTAACTATTTTATTGTATTAATTAAATTGTTATACAAATTAATTTGAAAATTTACATCGAAGATTTAAAATGATAGTTCTGAAATATTAGTGTATAATAATGAAAAAACGAAAAATTATACGTAAACTTACTTCCATAATAGACGTATTTTTATCAATGTATCAACGTAAACAGTTTTTGATAATATTAAAATATTGTATATATACACTTAAAACCTTGTATGAGTTTGTAAATATATGATATCATTTAATGATATATTATTTATAGCATTTACAATTTATGCGCTTTAAGTAATATTTATATTATTTTATATGTTAATAATAAATATTATTATTAATATAATATTTTATGACATATTTTTATTGCGGTATAATTTGTTAATATATTCAAGCAAGAATAACTGTAAATTTACAACTAAAAGTGCATAAAATGCATAAGTCATGTTTTTATTTCTTTCACCTATTAAAGTTAATATAAAATTATCATTTTAACTAATTGCATTACTAAAGTAGTATTTTAATATATTTTATAACAAACTTTATAAACTTTTACAAAAATTTGTTACTTAAATAATAATTACGATTTTAAAAAAATGTATTATTCAGATTTAAATAAAAATAAATTCACTTTGTACATCACTATAATTCTGCAATTAAATTTCTTTTTATGAAATATTTTGTTGATAAGAAAAACTGAGATATCTAAATTATCTAAATGTATAATTAATACTAAAACTAAGAAAATTAAATCTTCAGTTAAATAAATTAAGCAAATTATGTAATTAAATAATTTAAATTAAAAGTGATATATCAGTTGCATAACATTTATACACGGTATAAATGTTTTAATAAAATAGTTACTGTTAAACTATTCTGTAAACGGAAATTTTTATCAAGAAACAACAGCGTTGCCATTCTTCTGAACTTGCCTGCTGACTGATTTAAATTAGAACAGATGGCATGAAAAGGATGCTGTATGTCACACGACATCGGAAGTTTGTATTATCGATATTGCAACTGAATTTTATCTCTTTATTTCTTAACATAAAGTGAGTATAAAATAATAATTTACGAAAATTAATATATTTAATTGTAATTAGTTAAATATATATTTTAAAACTGTTTAATAAATAACACATTTTATATTCAAGTATTTACAAAATTAAATCATCTTTGTATCATGAATCAGTTTTATGTATAGTTTTTGTTAATTAATATTTATATTTTAAGATGGGTTTGAATCCTCTGAAGTGGAAAACCAGAAATCTCGGTTATGGTGTATTGATATCTGTTCTATTATACATCCTTTTAATTCACAAATGGTCTTATGATTTTGTTTACGAAGACACAATAAAAAATGTTAATGCAGAACACATTTGGGAATTTGTTGCAGATTTTAGTAAAATGAAAAAGTTAAATACTCTAATGTACTGATTAAAAGTATTTTTATAAATTAAATACCATTTTAATTAATATAAATTAATGGGTCATTTGTAACAATTTTTAGAGGTAATTTCAAAATTATTGAAGAAAGTGGTAATTATGAACACTGGAAGTATTCTGTAGAATATACAGAACATTTAAGGAATTTGCCAATGGTACAAAATACTGCATTAGCGCATTACTCGATTAGCAAAGATAAAAATGGATATTTGATAAGTTCTGTACATCGCACTTGTTTTTTAGCAAATCTGGCATGTCGTAAGTACTTTTTATATTTGGTTATCTTTATACAAATTAATTAAAATTTCATTTATTTAATTAAATGAAAATAAATAATATTTCTTATAATGAATAATAATAAATAAGAAATAATATTGACCATTAAATGCAAATATTGAAATAAAATAATAATTAAATAGTACTAATAATGTTTGTGTATTATTTTACAGTACATACAACTTCAGAATTTATTTTTATGCAGTTGGGAAAAGACACGAGGAGCACAGAAATAATTAATTATCAGTGTCCATTGCTATTTTCGAAATTATGTCGAAAAGAAATTTTACATCAGCGACAAGATATTATGAATAATTTAAAAGAACATTTTAACAGAATAGATAGAACTAAACGAACATGATAAGTTCAATCTTTTTTTTTTATTAATATTATACGACTTATATTTTTAAACAATTATTTTCAAATAGTTTAAAATATAATTTGTTTACTTATATAAAAATTCATTGTTGAAACCTACAACAAACTGAATTTATTTAAAATATTCCAATAGTTTTAACTATAAATTTGAATTCTCTATAATACTTTGTATTAAAATGATTTTTTATTCACTTACTGATTTTAAATGTATCACAAGAAATAAATATTTAATATAAAAAAATGATACGTGTTAAATTATTCAATTAAAAGTAATGAAACACCTGTTTAAATTATCAATAAAAATATTTTATGTTTTATAAAATTAAAGTATTTTCAAATTGAATGTTGAGTTATTAAATTCAATTATATTTCATTTAATAATTATTTTATACTTGCACTATTTTTTATTTCTTCATGTTATCGATTATTTTAAATTCAACATCATTTACAATTATTTTAATGAAATTGATTATAATTTTGCAATATATATTAAATATAACTAAAACCTAAATATATATGAATAATTTCTTAAATAAGCTTTTTATCAAATTATTTATAATTTAACAATTAATGTGATGTCTGAAATACACATAAATTCTTTGATGTCATAATTTGTATGTTATTTCATTGATGTCAATCTTGTATATAATATGTATAACTTAAACATAAATTTCATCAATATTCATATTAACTTTATCTCTTACAAATATTTATGGTGATTCTTTCCTTAATTGCAAACTTCAAAATTACCCATTCTAAAAAAAAGTATTAGGTCACTGTCGATTTCAAAATAAAGTTTCATATTCTTTTAATTCGACTGTTTTTCTCGCACAATCAAAATTGATGCACATAACTGCAAAACTGCAACTAATCAGTGATGCAAACTATTATTCTTGGAGGTAACATCGGAGTTTTGTCCCAAGAGCCAAAAGACTACCCCTGGCCGATAAACTCAACATTTATGTTGAATCATCAGTAAATGTAGAACTGTTGTATTATAAACACAGAAATTTTAAATGTCGTTGAAAATCATCGAAAATGCAAAAATTTTAAAAATATTCGATTATCATGAAAAATTTATCGAAATTATTGTTTTTCGTCAAAAATGCTTAAAAACATCAATTTTGTTATAAGTAAACTGAGCAATTTCTAGCATGTAATATATAAAAATAAATTACATAACATATGTACAGAATTTTGTTAAAATAAATCAATTAAATTTTGTTTTACTATTATATAAAACAATGTGTGAAATTTATTGTACGAAAATTTTATTAAAATACAAGTGAAGAAAATCGATATCCAAAGTTTTTGAAATATAAGACATTTTAACAATCTTATATTTCTCTTTAAATGTATAAACATTGTAATAAATAGAAATGCAATTTTTGCAAGATTTTAAAATGTATTTTATATATAAAACTTACGTTTAAGGCTATATGTCATGGAGGCTTTCACTGAATTAGTGTCTTCTTCAATGCAAATGGTATCACATACTATATTACCATAAACTGATAACAGTCAAATTCTCAAAAGTATGGGAGAGTTTGTTTAATTCAAACAATTAAATCTTCTATTACATGTGCACATGTATTTCGAAAAATACGATTTTTTTGTCGTCTGCTTTTACAGAAGATCTATTTTTCAAAATACATCCGCACATGTAATAAAAGGTTTAAATGTTTGATTTAAACAAATTCTCCCATACTTAGAGAATTTGACTGTTATCAGTTTATGGTAATATAATATGTTGTATCATTTGTATTTAAGAAGACACTAACTCCGTAGAAACATTTGTGATACAGCCTTAAATTTCAATATAGGTCTACTTACTTGAAGTTAGCTGCTTGAACTGACAATTCAGGTGATGTATTACGATAACAGGTTGGCCAAATAATTTATTAGGAGGCAATTTGAATTTGTATATTAATAGAATTTAGTTTTAATTAAATTACAAATTTCATTTTTATTTCACTCTTAAAATATAAGAGACAACAAATATTTAAAAATATGTATGTCTTTATTAATTATATCCATTATAAATATTATTATTTTAATGTTATTTTGAATTAAAAAATTATTCTACACGTATGTCACATTTCATTTTTTGAAATAGAATTAATAAATAATTAATTAATATAATAATTTATTTATATAAATTTAGTGAATTTAAATAAAACCTTTCTACCTTTACTTTGCATATAACAAAAATAGAAAAATTAACGAAACCAGCAACACGTTAGTTTTGTGAGCTTTTTTATGTATAAAGTGAAGTTAGAAAGGTTTTATTTATATTTAGTTTAGTTTTATTTATAAAAAATTGAATACGTAACATATGTGCAAAATAAGTTCTTAATTCAAAATAAGATTTAAAATAGTATATTTATACTGAAAAATATAATTGATAAAAATGCATATTTTTATCAATATTTCTGTTATATCTATTATATTTTACGATTGAAATTAAAACTAACATTGTATTTGAAATAAAGCGAAAATCTAATCAAATTCAAATTCATATTTCCCGCAAATAAATTTTTGTTACGTAATATCTGGTCACCTTAATTCCGTGATACAGAATCAATGTGTCAATTTAACGTAGCCAACTTCAATAATATATCCTATATAGAAATCTAGCCCCTAAAATTGTACAATTCAACACCTTTAACATAAAAAATCATCTTACGATAAAAATTAACAGTTTTTCAAACTAAGTTTTATATTATAAAATTAACTCACTGATTTAATGGATTTTTGTGAAACTTTTATGATTAAAAATAATGTCTATTTTTATTTTTTTTTCCACGTTTTCAAACTATTCATTCAAAAATAACACATTCATGTGTTCATCTTCAATATAACAGTTAATCTGCAAAAAATTGTAATAAATATTCAAATAAATAAAAATAGTAAAAAAATAAAATTACATTAATTTCAAGTTTAACACTAATTTCTACTTCCATTTACTATGAACAATATTAAATAAAATACATGGACATTCTATTAATACAATTAAAAGTATGAAATGCAATGATTAAGTCCTACTTTATCATCAGTGATAAAAATTACTTTATATTATGAATATTTTTATTTGTATACAAAAAATTCAACACTTTAGGTGTATTCTAAATGCTTGTTCAATAGAACAAATTGTATATTGAGAACATTTCTGAATATATAATTTTTTTCTAAGAGCACAAAATGTTAAATTTCATTTATAACACAATTACAGAATTTGGTTTGAAATATTTGTGCATATTTACAATATTTATAACGTGAAATAATTTTTAATACTGTTGATAATATAGGACTCCTATTATATGATAATGAAAAATGTAAATATCATGTCTCGTGGAGTAAGTAAATTCTACTTGACTCTACCATATCAACAAAACGAGTTCTTTAACACTTTACCGACCTGCCGTCGATTAATCGACGATTTGTTCACAGCGCTTACCGCTACCGGTCGGTAAAGTGTTAACATAACCCAAAGTTCAAACTATTATACCACGTGGTTACCCGTCATAAATGGGTATAAATTGATGTAATTTATACAATTATTACAAATAAATAATTAAAATGGATTCAGCACAACAACCTCAATTAACAAAAGAAGAGTATATGGATCTTGTTAAACAAGAAATTAATTTAGCTAATACACAAGAATTAATATCGGTAACATTGCATAATGTGATATTTTTTAAATATTCGATTAACTTTTTTATAATGACATGATGTTTATATTAATTTTACAGAAAATTACAGAAAAATGTTTTAAAAAATGCATTGGGAAACCGGGTACGTCTCTCGGAAGTTCCGAACAGGTATATTTAACAATTTGTTATTCTAACCTCATCATTATCATCGTTTTTTTTTTGTCATTGAAATATGAATAATTTAAATTCATTTTTTAATTATTCTTTTTCTAATTAATGTTTTTAGCAAAATTACAAATATTTGTTTCGGTTAAAAATTATTTATTATAAAATTGTCTTTGGAATTGATTACAAAATATTACATTAAATATCAAAACAAGTTTTTTTCAAATAGAAAAATGTAAATGTAAATTGACAGAATAATTTTTTCATAATTGAGAAATTATTGTATAAACATGTTCAACTACATTTTTCTTATTTGAGTGTGTGACAGACTTTTATCAAAAAATTATATTTTTTATTGATTGGAAATTATAATATTTGTAAATCATTATTTTACTAATAATAAAAATAAAAAAAAGAACTTATGTAAAAATATATTTATTAATATGAATTAAATTGGTCAGTAATTTTAAATAAAATATATCAATTCTTATTTATTAACAGTATTGCACATGCTTATGAGATATTTGTAATATATTTTGTTTTATATCTCTTTATAACTGAACTTTAAAACTCAGTTTATTCAATAATTTATTGCACTCTACTTTGTTATATAATTTTTAAATGAATTTCAAGTTATTCAATTTGGACATAATTTTAAGAATCTGCAATATTTGATATAGCACTACTTATTTGTAATAATTTATTTTACAGTCTCCAATCACTTATTTTACTGTTATGTGTGTAGGGACCATACAATGTTATTATACATCAATTTTGTGAGCTCAGTATAGTTTTTATATATTTAAATTTTTTCAGATCATCATTAAAGAATAAAACTTCAACCCTTTTTATTCAGTTAACAATATGATCAATAAAGGTATTGAATAATAAAGGCTCTGGGTTGTGAACCTTGAGATACTCTTAAAAAACATCCATTTTCTCTTGAATTAAGTTTGTGTACTTAAAATAGTGAATTTTATTAACATAACCACTAAGTCTTTTAAGTAACCGACCTTTTATATAAAAAAAGTCCATGTGATTAATATTTCATAATGTATAGAATCAAATGATTTATTAAAGAATTCTAATTACTATTGACACTATTACTTTAATTCAACAAATTTTAATATACTGTGATACTAAATTGACATTGACTGATCTTTTATCTATAAAGCCAAATTGATTTTCACAGATATAATATAGTATTAAGACAAACTGAATTATCAGTTCATTTCAGATCAAACATGAGAGATATTTTCAAACTTTCGCAACATAATCATGTAGTATACAGTCGTAATTTACTGAAGTTCTCATATTTTTCTTAAAATGAGCCTACGCATTTTCATATTTTCCGCGCATGTATCGATATAATTCCATACTTGTATGAAGTACTCGAATTGAAAAAATATTCATCCAATTCCATACTTACAAATAATTCTACTTTTAATGATCACAATTATTAATTATTTATTAATAATTAGTCTGATTATTTTAAATAATATTCTGATATTTTTTATGCTTCAAATATATTGTTAAAACTCTAAGGAAAAATATATTTATTATATATATTTTAATAAAAATACTATAATTTTAGCAATTAAAGTATATTAAAAAATGGGAAACTGTTTAAATGGACCATCTAGAATTATTTTTTTACGTGTTTGTGTTTTAGAAATGCCTCGCGATGTGTATGGATAGATATTTGGACTCTTATAATGTAGTAACCAAAGCCTATGGACAACGGATACAAAGAGAACGCAACAAAATGTAAATAAGTGTAAATGAAGAAAATTAATAAACTTGTTTTTTAAAGAACACCAAATATGTTCTGATTCATATTTTTGACAAATTAAAATGCAGAATAATTTATGTCATTTTAATATAATAGAATACATTACTTTTTCATACGTTGTTTAAATGTGTACGATTATAATTTCTTAATAATAATAAAAATATTTGAAATTTATATATTACCAATAATAATATTTCTTTCAAACATTTTACAAATAATTATTATAACATAAACTATATTAAAACAGCTGAACTATCCACTGCATATTTCTGTTTTAACAGATTTGGTAAGACTTTCAACATCTAGATAATAGGTTAAAGCATTAACATCATATTTAAAGGGTTATACTACGCAGGCGCACTGAAAAATAAACTTTTTTGTTTGGATTTTTTTTCATCGAAAGCTATTCAATGGATGCAAATGAAATTTTGAGACTTTATTATATATGTTTTGATATATACAATACATTTTTTTATTAACGTTGACTTTGTAGTTAATCTGCATTAACTTTTCTAGAGAAGTACCCACAATTATATAATTTTTTCGAAAATTTTCAAATTGGTGTCACTTTGAATTTTTTTTTCATTTTTTGACTAAAAATCGATCTTAAATTGTTTACAACCATTTTAATCGTTTATCAATTCTGAAAATCGTGTGCATTTCTCTAGATGATCTATTTAAAATGTTACAGTTAAAATTTCAAGTAAATCAAACGAAATTTGTAGAAAAAAGGGCGAAGTTTGCTGATAACTTATAAATATAAGAAATCATTTTATTTATCAAAGTATGTACCTATATTGTCTACACACTTTTGTAAGAATTATTGTCTCTTTCTTTTGTAAGAATTAGTGAACGATTCGGGACTGCTTGCGCTATCGCGTTTATATGTGTATTAAATATTTGATTAACTTTTTTATAATGACATGATGTTTATTTTAATTTCACAGAAAATTACAGAAAAATGTTTTAAAAAATGTTTATGTGTGTGTGTATATGTGTGCTCTCTCTCAGGACTGAGGGCTTCACTGAGTTCCATTTGTCCAGATTGGGTTTAGAGCTATCAAATTTTATAAAAGATATATATATTTGATTACTATATTTGTTCGTATGTCGTGCAGGTTGCTTTTGGTCTGATGTAACAATATAAATATGTTATTGAGTTGAGTCAGCGTATTCGATAACTTTGTCGCGATATTTTGCGTTCGAAGGCGAGGAAGTATTGTAGAGAAATTTAAATAAAGATAGAAATTTATGCTCTTTTTTTCAATAGTACACATAGGACTAAAATTTTATTAGTTCGGAATCCTTTTTTGGCATCTTCCGTGGTCAGATCCATTGATAAGAAAATAATTTTCCGCTTCAAGGAAACAGTAATTGGTAATGAAACAGGAAACGAAATTTACATAGTTGGCTTTCGGTTTTTCGTGGTCTTTGTTTCTGACTGGGCGTCCGTGGCTATTCTGCAAAAATTTCTTTTGGTCCATGTGATTGGGAATTTGAGTCTTTTGAGTTTTCCCGGGAAGTTAACTAACACGTAAGTTATCCATTATCGAGTCCGTGGTGAAGGTGCGTGCGAAATTAAAATCAGAGTAAACGTCCCGTCATGATTTATGATTGAAAGTATTCCCACATTTGGAAGTTATACATTCACTTCTCACAAGAAAGTTGTGCTATAATATTTAGAAGACATAAAGATCTGGACGGCTAAAACGATTCATTTAAGCTTTAATAATAAATTTTAAGGTAAATCGTAAAATGAAACACCATTTAATTCTCTCAATACATCAATATAAATATAATCGTATATTTGTATACTATCGCTGTAGATCAAAATTATATTGCATAGAACATGATTATATTGATCTCAAAAGCACTCTGACCTACTGTGAAATGCATGTCAAAATTGGTATTATTGACCTGCTAGATTCAGTAATTGGTAACACACTTATTGTGACCGTTAATATATCTTCATTGCACACATTTATTCCCTTTTTTATAGATTTGTTTAAAGAATATTTTCTAAATATTTGTTCTGTGAAATTACCGTGATTGCACGAACAATTTGATAAAATGACGATTTGACAAGAGCAAAAGTGTAATTGATGGATGAAATTGAATTTGATTATGGAACAGATATCATTCACATAAAAGGAAAAATTAAAAATTGAATTATTTTGAACAAATGGTAAAATAAGCATTAATTTTAGGCGCGAAAAGAAAATTAAATTGGTCTAAAACAAATTAACTCTAACAAGTGGTATATTTGAAACGTGAACCAATGTATGGATACACATTAATTTGACATATCAATTACTTAACCAATTTCAGTATCGTCCTTAAATTATACTTTAACCTCAATAAATTTCAAATGTATTTATTTTTAACAATTCACCCAACCAGCCTAACATTTAAGTATTTTACGCAACTCTTATCTAAAGTACAAGTATTTTATTCTAATGTATGCAATTCTTTTATCGCACAACATAAAAACTATTTTTATTAGTTTTGTTAATATTTCACATGTGTAAACTAGTTTGACGAATAATTTTATTCAGTCATAATAGTTGGTAGATAGTGGACTTGATTTACTTTGGATAGGTTGTTTTCGAAGTTCACAGTTGTACAAAAAATTACCTTAACCAACATAAGCCTGTGTGATGTTAAAATTATTAATTTTAATTAAGTATGTATTGGACGAAGAATATAAAAGTATTTTTAAAATCATTACATATACTTTAAAGAAAGTTTAGACTTAAAAAATAATAAATATTAAAGGTACATAATCTGTAATTAAAATATTATCAAATTCCATTTAAAAGATTTGCTCTTAATGATTTTTAGAATGTAGAAAAAACGTATAAAAAATCGTTTGAAATCATTAAAAATAAATAAACTCTAATAAACTGATTCAAAATAGTATTTAATAAAAGGGTAATGATAAACTCAAACAAGTTACATTTTACCTTATTTGAGTTTATGATAGATTTTTTAAATGTATATTTTAACAAGATTATCCAAACTTGATTCAAATATATGTTCAGTTGATCACACAAAATCTATATGTTTACTCATTACAGAGAGAACATATATTATTTAAAGAAATACATTATGTTTAAAATAATAGAACAATTTCGCACATATTCGTATTATCAGAAATGCACTGAGATTACTAGTTTTATAATACGATACCGAATTCACTAAAACCGATACTTTTTCACTTAATTTCTGATGATTTTTCATATATTTGGATACTTAGCATAATTTTTTAAACTAAAAGAAATGTAGATAACAAAGTAAATAATTAAAATTGTTGAATCAGATCATTAATATGAATAATTACTATTGTTCTTATCAAGCAAAGAATCTCTTAATTTAATCATAAAAAGATAATTTTTTACGTAAAATGACTAATCAAATGTATTAGTTCAAACTAATTAAAAAACGTGGTTCAATCCAATTAATCATTGATAAGAGGAGTGTTCAATAAGTCCTTAGAAAATTCATAATACGAAACTTGCAGCATCAGAAAAGTGTATAGCTTTTAGCCGTCTCTTTCAGTTCACCGACAACACTTTGATGTCTGCAAAGTCAGACGAAGAATTACCAGATTTCTACTTTGCAATTAAGGATTAATTTATTAAAGGCTGGAGGAGCTAAACTCGAAAAAATTATGAACTAAAATTTGTAGCGGGCTTGGTGACGCTGTCCGAAAGAGATGTACTGAATGATCTAAGCAGCGCAC
>JABFOX010000500.1:0-16411 GCA_022817665.1 Axea sp. ZL-2020
GAAATACGAATTTTATTGATGTCAAATCCTCTCATTTCTTTAAAGATGAAATCTCACTTTTACGACACGCAATTGCACGTGCTTGATTGTATTAATTAAATTCAATTTATGTGCAAGGGAAAATCAAGCATTTAGATTATTCAATTTTAGCAGCAGCTTGAGAAAATCTACGCAAAACGTGATTGGTGAACACTTTGTGTAATGCTTTTAGAGAAACTACGAATTTTTATAGAAAAATGCTTTTTCTAATATTTTCTATCATTAATGTAAAACAGTCATTTGCATTAGACTATAGTCTTTCTACAAAAATGATATTCGGTTTTAATCTAGTAATTCAAATCCGTTGATATTGTATTACGAATTCGTTTATTAAAGTCAAACAAATTATTATAATAATACTATAATATATAATAATAAATATATAAAAATATACTATAATAAAAATTATTATACTTAGACATGTTGAATATTTAAAACGCGCTTCTATTAATTAAACAAGACTTGTTAAATAACAATTCTTTTAACAAATACATTTGTTTTAAATTGGCTGATTGTAAAAATATATGGTCAATTTGTCACATCGTTATTTATTCAAATGCTTACTTAAATTGCATCACGATGAAAATTATTTTCATTAATTTTGCTTCATAAAACCTATCGTCAACTGTGTGGGTTGAAGAGTACAGTTACCGACGCTACGAGATGATATTTACCGTGATTGATGAGTCTGCGTCTTTTTCTCTCCAAATCATTTCTTACGGTGAGATGTCAATCATTAGATGCTAGTAGTAAATGTTCTCATTATATCATCTATTCAATTACTTCTTACTATTTATGCAAGGTCAAAATGACAGTTGAAACAAAATTCTGTGAACGCGTCAGTTTTAAAAGTTGAATTAAATATAACAATTACACATCTGAGTAGTTTTTTATTTTGCCAAATTCACACGATATAATAAAATATTTTAATTCGACGAATTTGCGTTACGGCAATGTTTTCTTGCGAAACAGATATTACGAAACGTTTCCACGAGATTTGAGGTGAGAAAAATGTTTCACTCTACAGCGTTATTGAAATTTACAATAAAACTGGATAAAAAATATAACTGTTGTTAACACAAGTGGATATCTTGTTTGTGTTATTAGTGAGCTGAAGAAAAGTTGTAGGTAAAATAAATAGTTTTCGCAGACTTGGCAAATAACAATATTAATTGAACAAATAATTTTGTGAAACGCAGAGTGCTGTCAAAACAAACGACTTGAAAACTAACTCAAAATCACATTCGCGAATAAGGTGTTACAAAAGTTGTTAATCTTTTTCAGTAATGGAATACTGATAAAATAAAAGTGATTTTCAGTTCGTAGAATATGGATGGTTTGCAAACATTCGCAAAGAAACGCCTGATATTTATTATTGGCACTGATCGTACAGATTGTTAAATATCAGTTTATTTGTCTACTTTTATAACTTTCATCACATTAATGGCGAATAATCAATATCGCTGGCAATCGGTTTGCGACAGCTATTAATATGAAAATGCTACTTCCCTAGCAATGAGCAACCAAGGTGATGACTACTGTTTATTAGTAGTAACAACTGAATGCTTATTAATTAATAATTAGCAAACGATTAAGATGCAAAATTGTATAAATCTATAAATGTAAGAAAGGTTTGGGCTTCTAAGTTGCTACTAGTTTCAGGATGGTACATTTTCATGTTTTGATTATATTTATTTTAGAATAAAAATTACTTAAATTGAAAAATACAGGCCATAATTTTTCTTGGTATGAAATTGTGTCCCTTAAAATGATGAATAATCTGTATTTTGTAAAAGTATTTTCAGCGATTGACAATATACAGTTTGCCTACGGTTAATGAATATCTGATGGTCTGAGCTAACGTGCGAACTAAAATTACGCTGAATGTTGATTCAATGGCATTTTACAAAAAGTGTTCACTTTTCCTTAAATGCTACACTAAGAAACCTGTAGTTATATCGAACTATGCTTGACACAGTTCGATAAGATCGTTTCACAACTTTATCGATGACTAATATTTCCGAACAAAAAAAATCATATCCTCTCCGGCGGTTATTTTAAAATTAAAATTATACACTTTGTTGACTTTAAATATTTATGTGTACGGAAATCCACAATGTACCAGATCTGAAATAGCGCTGAATAATTTATCAGCATTGACGGTAAATTGAATAGAGATTATTATGATTTATTTTTGTAAAAATTGTGTGCATATTTATGATAAATTAATTTTTATTATATTTCCTATGTATTATTAACAGCTATGTTGAATAATATTCTTTATCAATTGAATGAGAAAGATCTTAAAATTAAATTATATATTATATTAAAATGAAAGTATGTATACTTTGTTACTCTATTATATTTAGTATAACATTTTTTAGTAGAGACTGTTACATAATAATATTTTGTCGTATGCTATGTATATTAGATGTAAATATTCTTCTAACACACAAGAAATTTCTATTAAATGTAAGCTTGTCTCATTATGTAGTAATAATTATTTATATTATAATCATATTTCTAAACACCATTTTGAATTTTAAATATAAAGTAAGTAATGTATATTTATAACGGATTAAAACTTAATGTTTCTTTTATTTATATCAATTAGTTTTATTACGTAAATTTCTTAATATGTAATTTAATTTATATTAATTGTGTTTTAAATAAACGACATTAATAATTATATGCATTCCAACAAGACGGTCATAAAAGTAAGACAAATGACACAAGAATTTTGTGAGAATATTTAATTTCGAAATTTATTAAATTACATACTTAAATATTTCATTTAACAATTTTAATTAACATTTAAATTAAATTATGTTCAATTTCTTATTATTTTATATATTTATTTGTAGCAATTCAAATGTGCGTGTATATATAATAAAAAGTATGAATAGACGTGATAAATATATTTCATGAATCTAATAAATTGACCTTTTAAAAGGAACCTTTGCGTTTATAAAAATTAATAACAGCGAAATACAATTTAGACATCACAAAACATAAATAAAGTTCTAATATTATTTCGTTTAAAATGCAAAATTGTAATTTAAAGTATGTTTAGTTAACTAAATTTCAACAAATAAATTTCACGTATTATAGATATAATTCCATTTAAATCTCGGTAGATTGTAATCGAATAAAAACGAAATTGTATTAATCAATGATAAAAGTTAAGCACAAACAATAGCGGCAAAAGAAAAAGACGTTAAACATAGGAATCAGTTGAATAAATTGTGTAGAGGAAATCTAATGAGGGATTAATGTAAATGTAAGAAATAAATGTTCTCGTATTGTGAGAACAAATCAAACTCTGAATATATTTGCATCATAATTTTAATAACGTATTATAATAGGACTGATTCAAATTGATTTAAAACGAAGCTATTGAAATATTGAAATCATATTTATACCTTTAATGACTCGTAGAAATGATTTCTTTAAGAATGCTCATACAAATGACTTATAATTCTTTCTGATTTATTTAATTTTAGTAATTTTATTATCAAATCGCTGTTTCAGTACTTCAACGTTGTGATCATATCCTTATGCAGATGTATTTATTGTGATAAAGATAACGTTTAATTAAATGCGAATTTGTGTGACGTAAAAGATATAAATTCACATTTATTATTAATAATTTTATATATATATAATATAATTAATATATATAATAATAAAATAATAAATAATATATATAATATAATTATAATTAAGTGTAAAACAAAACTAATTTCTAACGAATCTAACTAAATATGAATTCTCCTGAAACTTTATTTCAAGTACGACTTATGTCTTTATTATGTAATCAAATTTTAATTATCTTCACGTTACACGCTGGAAACTTTAATTTTTCCCGTTTTATAGTTTTATAATTATTATAATTATTCAACATTGTCGAATGCTTCACTGATTGCGAATGATATAAATTATCTATTATGTTTTGTTACTGTTGAAAATGAAAGTACTTAAATGATGTTCTTGCACTGTGCAATATAACAGTGATGATTACAAAAATAACTGTTCCATTGTAAGGAACTCTTTAAGTGAAAGTATTGTCAAATTACAAATTATTCCAGGAATATTTAATAGTGAAAGAAATGCAACCTATCTCACAGTAACAAACAACTTAAATTTATGCTTTAAAGCATTAAACTTGGCTGTAGTTTATATTAAAGATATTCATATTATCAATAAGAAGATTATTCTTGATCATAGACAATTTATTTCATTAATTCATTCATTTATATATAAATTTAAATCTAAAACTGTGTATACATTTAATATTTAATCAATGTCGAATTTTATATATATTTGTTTTACATTGTAAAATAAATTATTATGAAATACAGTATTAATGGAAAAACTAGTGTTTCAGTTTCGGATATTTTTATTAAAAGATGACAATTAATGTCTTATTTGACCAAAATCGTACTAATAAACATTTAAATTTCAGTATAAAAATTAAGATTCTTGTTTTGCACTGAGATGTTTTATCAGAAATGTAGAAAATTTAGCGGGATAAATAATCTAATGACGCACCTTTATCAAGTTTTCGTATACTTTTTATCCTTACTTTCGTACGTGTAATGATCAGTGTTTTTTTATGGTACATCTGTATATATGGTACATTTAAATACAAAAAATGATTATGACACGTGCAACCTAGCTCTTTCAGGAACCAATATTTTAGGTTCAAACAAAATGTGTTATAAAGAAATAAATCACCTTGGCACGCGCATATCAACTTTGAAATATGTCTAGACTATGCATTGTATAAAGCGCACCACGTTTTTTAAGTTGAAAGCCAAACTGGTATAAATTATGTATTTGTGACTTTTCGCTGGTACACGTTATAACGCCTCCTTTAAAATTCTTTACAAATAACTTATGCAATTCGCAATATAGCCTTGAACTTGGTCGCGTGAAATAAAACGTCTCTTACGTTTCGTAATAAAACATCTATTATTTACTGAAGTAATAATACCCCATCGGTAAGTTTTCATTAACTCTTGAATCAATTTGGAATAGTGTTATTATATTTTACAATGTAATGTTTAATAATTTTATATTGTAATTTCGTGTTAGTACAACATGTACAATGTATGCATCTTTGTTTTAAAGTAACATAATAGTTTTTTTCAATTCGTTACCTTTATTTTGATTATTAACTTTTTTTCATTTGAAGAATGTTGCCGTATTTTATGTGTTATAAGAACACAATAGTCAATAAAAAATAATGTCTCGAGAAATTTTTATTTATTTTAATATATAAATACTAAATATCCGGTTTGGTAATTTTATCCACGAAACGTATAATTACAGAAAGAAAATGTAGCAATAATTGTATACAAGATATGGACATTGAATGAATAAACGGAATTCATGAGTTTAGTCAATTTAGCGATGAGAATGATTTTCTGGAAAACCGTATGTTGTGTGTTTCATAATACATGCAATTAAATTTGTTTTAAAATTCTTACCTTACAATTATGGAAAATTTAATCTGGTTATTTACGAACATTCAAAGATCCTCTAGGAAAACCTGTAAAAAAATATTTCATTTAAGAAATTCAATTTTTATGTTTGTTATGCATGCTATGAGAACTGAGTATAATATGAAATTTAATATGTGATTTAATTGTATATTAATTAATTGATTATAATAGTATTATATATAGTATAGAGAAAATGATATATTAAATAGTTTTTCAGTAAAGTATAATAAAAAAATAATAAGTGCATAAACACATTTTTATGTTAAAGCATTGAGACTGAACGATTATGAGGTACAATTTTGTTTAAAACAAAATTACACTTTATTTTGTTGAAGAACAGACGTCATTTTATAACAAATGAATAATTGACTGTTATTAAAAGCTATATGAAAACGTAAAAATTAAAATTATTAATAACACTAAAACAACCGAGAAAAGGTTTAAACAAAAACAAACAGAATGACTGTTTAATAAAGTAGAAAGAGAGGTTCCGGGTCAACTGACCCATCGTGGTAAGTTTAGTGTTAATGATATCTTTCTTATTATTTTATGAGTCGTAAACGTGTAATTATAAATGCTTATAAACATGGATTGATTGATAATAGAAATAATAGTGACATTAGTGTGAGGCTTGTGTTAGAAGACTAGTATTAGGGCTCGGCTTCTAATACATATGATCAGGGTTTACATACGAAGCAAGAATAGTTGTTTCCTTGCTTATAACGAGTATAGGTAATTTTAAAGCTTCGTAGTTCATTAATGAGTAATCCTTTAGGGGACTGCTTTGTTAGTTGTTTCCCAACGGTCTAATTAAAAGCACGATATGGCATCTTAAGTCAAGAATAGTTAAACAGCTGAATAGCAATGGGATATGTTGTTGAAAGTAGAGCTTCGGCAGCACTAAGTGAAGTGTTTGATTGAATTACTATTTTTCGTGGATAAATAACTTTGTACAGTTCAACCGTGTTTTTTTTTTTTGCAGTTAAAATCTTAGAAATTTGTTTAGATCAATAAAGAACAAATAAATTATAAAAAATAGAATAGATATACTTAAATAAATTTCTTCGAGACATTGTTTATATGATATTTAGAAACTACATAAATCTGAAACAGAGAAGAATAGCAAATAACGGACTTGGCAGAAGGAGCACGTAGTATTCACGTAGAAGGGCACTTCTAAGTATAAAGGGCCTACTTTTGAAAGGCGGAAGTAATTTAATATAAAGAAGAAAAATGTTAAAACAAGAATATCCCGTAGTCTTGGTGATATTTTAGATAACTGAAATGACCGAAACGATTAAAAGCCATAGAATGAAACAATTGAACAAGTCACAAGTGTTTCTAGATGTGATTAAGTCATGTTTAATTAGTTAAGTTCCTTTCATTATTTGAGTATATATTTGAATAAAATTATTTTCAGGAATCATGCAATTGAGGCATCTTTTGTTCAAAAAGTTAAATAATTTTTGTTTAAAATTAGTTTTAAAAACTACTTATTTAGTAGTACACATTTTCGTTGATTATTTGTATTTTGGCGAATAAAATATCTATTCTTCAAATATAAGATAATATAATAAAATCGATTACTATACGTTTTTTTACAATTCATTTGAGTTTGGATAAAAAGAAAAAAAATAATAACAATATGTCTTATTCGAAACATAATAAAGAAAAAAAGGTACATGTAAATATTTAAAACAATTTATTATTCGTTAAAACAAATAAAATTTCACCCACAAATGTATTTACAGTGGCAGAATATATGTGTACATTATTTGCTTTGTAATTAAAAAAAATCTTTGAAAAAGAACAAATAAACTAATCATTCACTTTGTTTGAAAAGTATTTCAAAGTGAATAAAAGTTCAAAAGTGTGCAATACAAACAAAAAGAACAAGCGTATCACCGATAACCTCTGCGATTTCAAACGTCATTTTGCATTTTTAGTGCACCGTATGTTAAAGTTATGAATCCTCAACACAGCGATGTAGAAATGAACTTTATTTATCGCGTCTTTAACTAGATTAAGATATCATCAAAAGCAGCGCATTTATCCTTTACTGGGCTTTATTTAACTTGCAGCTACGTGATATACCAAGTTTTCGACAATTAGATATAACAGTTTCATTTCTGTTATTTAATTCTAAACAAATTTCATCATGCAAATAAATTAATCACGATATCTGAAAGAGCCAAAAAAATACGCACGTTAGAACGAAAGATTTTTACCACTGAAAAAATGTGAAGGTTTTGCAACGCAACTCTCATGTTTAGCAAAAATGCTTTTAACGATGAATTTTCAACGAAAGATAAGAAAAGTTATTACGTCCTGTATTTTCTTGGTTCAAACACGACGCAAGTTGCGTTAGGAAAATTATAGTAATGATTATGGCTGTTAGCGTACTTGTGTCAAGACAGCCTTGAGGAGACGTTTATGATGCGACTGCGGTTTTTTGGTCCACCGTTATACATGCTTTTAATAAAGCGCAACTTGCGTCATGTCAAAAGCCGTCTCCGCTTTGTTCGTAAAAACAATGCCGTTTTTGCAATTCTGCTGGAATTTTAACAAGACGACCGCGGATTCGTAAGTGGTCGCTCAAAATAGCGAGGTCGCACTGTGAATTATGCGTAAATAGTCCGGATATATGACGTCAAAGTAGATACCACCGTCTACCGATCATTAAATTAAAATTGTTCGGAAGCAATAACTCGACATGATGGTTGTATCAAATCGTAAACGCGTAATTGAGATTTCGTAATTTATGAATACATAGTCGTCTGTATTGTCCAAAGAAAACAAAAATAATTCCTTGATTGTTATATCTGTATTAAATAAATAAACTGTTGCATTTTAAATGACAAGTAAATGAGAACATTTAAATTATTATTATATAAATTTGTGTCAAATTTTGTAAAACATAAAAATATCAAGATAATGAGTTAAAAACAATAAACAAATTAATGTTATTTATGATCCAGCAGTTATCATTTATCGTTCTTTGAGATAGATTAGAAATTTGTGATTATGCAATTAAAGATTGATGCGATGGAAATGTATACTTGAAGATATTTAAATGCCACATCTGAAGAACTGTTACGATATTGCATTATTTAAGTGACGCAAAAAATGACTATCTGAATACTTTGCTGGAACAATCATGTTAACATCGGTGCGTATGACAACTAACGAAGACCAATTTTTGAAGTCATTCTCTACACATACCATTCCTAGCGAACATCATTTCTTAGAATAGTTCGCGTAACATAACGTAAAATACGACCGACGCTTGAATATACAAATGAAACTAGCCATTGTCGGTTTAGTAAAGTCCGCGAGTACTTAATGTACGACAAAAGTTCCATTTGTTTACGTCAAAATAAAAGGTGGTCATTTTGTCACCAGTTTCTAACACGTGTACGTTGGATCAAATGAGCGGACATAAGCGTTTCCATGACAACTTCGTGGTCTTTGAGAATAAAAGATCATGACGATGTCGTGAGAATTATCCAAATGGACCACATATGACGCACAGCAATTTCTTCGCAAATTTATTTCGAAAGTAAAACGGAATCTTCAAATATTCGCAGGCAGCGTGAGGTTTTGTTTCTTCTCGAAGTTCTGACCAACGCTAACGAAGTTTCGGATGACTAAATAGTTTCTTGTTTTATGCACCTGTGACGGTACATTCGTCACTTGAAAACTATTACCTTGCAATTTGATGTTACGCAACTAAGTCTAATTATCCGTTGTTACAAGCAGATGCATGATGAAGTCGGTGCGTATTGCGTCAAGTTCTTTTTTTTTCGCATCGATGAAGATCCGTTGAATTACTTTAGCATTACAATCGTGATATTTTAACAATTCCACATTGATTTACGTTGAATTAAATATTAATATAAATTGCCCAGTTGAATATCTCCGTGATGAAATATTTCTGCTTCAAGGAAATTAATGTGTGAATTATATTAATTCGACATTAATATTTAATTTTAAAATAAAAATGTATAGAAAATTATAAATGCTAATTCGAAAATGAATGTAAAGTAAATATTAGTTTTGCACACTATTTGCCACAACTTGTCTTTGCAATCTCAAGTCATTCGTCTGAAATGAAGAGTTGCGCTAATTTCATCTTTTAACGCGGTTAGACTGTAATAAACGGTGTATATTATTTGTTATTTTAAGACTTATTAATGAGGAGGAGATGCAATGAGAAGTCAGATTATATTGAATCTTTTCTGAAAAGACAATTAAGGTAAGATGGACTAAACTCTTTCGAATTTGCAATTAGGATACAAATGGCATGAATTGTTTCAAAAGAGAAAATAGAATTGAAATGAATGTTACAATCATTCACTGAGAAAAAGTAAATGTAAGATGTTATGAATTATCTCGAAGTTTAAATAAAAATCTCTTTTAGTATTTGATATTATGTTGTCTATAAATGTGGACTATTATTTTGTTTTAAAGCCAAGTATAGCAAAAATGCATTAAATGTGCGAGTCGCTGAGTGCAAAATTTAAAAGTTCCGTTTTATTAATATTTTCGATTGTTTATACCAGCAAATTTGTTTACAACTCTTTTAAACTTCAGACGTGCTTTTTCTCATTCAGAACGTCTCACGTTTTTTTTGCGATTTTTTTATATTTTAGTATTTAATATTCGTTTTCAGGTTTATTTTAATTAATTTTTTGTCTGTCAAAACATAAATCAGCTATCAGTAAATTTTAAAAGAATTCAAGATTTGTTAAAAATAATTCACCTTTAATAACATTTCAGACTATTCTGGAATAGTTTATATATTTGGTGCATATTAGATTACATTTCATAAATCAGTTCGATATATCATTATTATTTTTATTGTTAAAAAATATAATTTTATTATTGAAATATTTGCTCAAATCTTATTTATCATAGAAATATATTTAAAATGTTAACACTGATACGGTATGTTATAAATTTATTGGCATTCTCGTAAATTATAACCATTTTATAATAAGAAATTAATCATTCAATAAAAGACACTTGTGCGTAAAAACGATCATCGATAAAATATCGGTAATGAGAAAAAGTAATATTAAATATAAATTATACAAAATATATTAAATGTATAAATAAAAATGATAATAATAAAGCTATTGACAAATTAATAATAATTAGTTAAAGCATGCTTAGTAAAAAAAAAAACAAAAAAAAACAGTTTTTCATACAAATGATAAAAATTGCTATAAATTGAATTACTGGCATCTACCAAAAAAACCATATGTAAAACAAGTTCAAAATATAACTCAAGATTGTACATTTACCACAATTAATTTTTACCATAAAATTTACTGATTTTAAAATCAGTAAAAATAACTACATGTATGTTGAAGTATTAATATTAATTTACAAATTGTATGAACATATATGTGTATATGAATTTATATGAGCAAATTCAGTAAGTTCCGTTAAACAACTGTAATAAAATTGTTATTAAAAAAATGTTACTAATTATCGATTGCACAATAAATTATGGTTTATATTACCATTTCTACTTATACAACATAATATTTAGTTACTCTGAACATAGTTGTTGCTGTAAAGCTATAAACATGTAATTTTAATAATGGTTGTTTCATATTTAATTAAGTAATCATTAAAAATATTATAAACAATTTTTTAATACGTTTTATCATTTTTAAACTTGTATTAAATATTTGTAATTATTATAATTACGTTTGTAATATTTTTAATACTCAGTTTTATGAAATGACTTTAGAAAATGTATATGTTTTGCTTACAGTTATTTATCGTAGTTTCATAATATTAATTTTTGAGTATAATATCAACATCATGTATATTTTTAAAATTCTTAAAAGTTTTTAAAATCAAAATTAATATTTATTATTGCAATTTATGTATGATAATCTTCAGCACTGTAGTCCAATACATTTTCTATATTGTTACGGTTACTTTCTATGCATTATTTAAAGCTCAGTTTGGTATCATGGAATATCAAAAATTTGAAACCGTAACCCAAAAGAGAACTAACGGTGTGAACAAAATGATCAATTCTGATACAAAACTATTATAACTGACCAAAGTCCCAGTTCGGTACAAGTGTGAAACATTCTTTCGTGTTTATATTACTTTTCCTTAAAGGAAAACTTTGATTTTTATATTGCAACACTCAGCGTCACTTCTTTTATAATATTGAAATTTCGAAACTGAATAGTTGAAAATTTAGTATATAATTGTTATGGTTTCATACTTTTACTTTTAATGTAAAAATGGCAAACTTAATTTAATTTTTAAGATCTTTCTTTATTACTTTTATGACACTTTCAAATATTCTTTCTCAGATAGTAGTTAAAAACATAATTGCAGTAATAAACGTAATTACACACAATTTTAAGTTAAAATTAACGTTCAATATACTTTTATCTATAATGTTAAAAACATTTGTGTTTGTCAATTAATTAACTGAGTAAAATAACGAATACAGTGTATACGTTTCAATTCATGTGTTCGTTCCCTTTCTCTTTCTTTATTGAACCACAAAAGTGAGCACACTTTTTAATATAAGAACTGGCTATTGTTATATTTTAAAAGGAAGGTTCGTAGTAGCAATGCCATCTGGAAAAGTAACATCAAAAATTTTCATGAGTGAGATAAATAAGAGAATATTTTTCAGTATTCTAGAAAATTTCGTTGCGATAACAAGACGGTTCTTTCAATATGACTGAAAAAAAAAGTATTCCTTGTTTAGTGTCGCCAAAAAATATTTTATCATTGCAAAGCAATAATGTAAGGTACGGTAGTTCTTATATTAAATGCGCTGTTGGTTCTATTATCTTATTTTCAGAAATAATTTTATACTATCGTTAGAAAAATATTTAGGAAAATATACATAGGTTAGTCTTGTGATTATATATTACATTGCAGTGATGTACTTCAGTATTAATTTTCACGCGAAAAAAAAAAAAATTAATGAGTCGACATTAAATACTGTAAATTTAGAACTGAATTTTAGCATTGTTATTACATAAAATTTACAAAAATTAATATTAGCCTGTTTTTTGTATATATTTAATATAAGAAAACTTCAGGGATAATGTTTAATTTATTTTACGATGGGAATACTTTTATTTATAAAATTAGGTATATTTACTTTTACAAAAATTGTACAAAAACTTCTTTTTCAATTCATTAATATACAAAACCCTTAATGATCATTTAGTTGTCAACAAATAAATTATTTGACTGAAATAATTTTTTTATTTCTTTGTACATCATTTTTAATAATATAATTAATTTCTTAAACAACTAAATTTTGAATATAACGTTAAAAATTATTTCGTACATTTCAGCGACAGAAATTGTGCTCGTAAATTATTTTGTTTTGGTTGGAAAATGACAACAGTCACATTCTTTACAATGAATTGATGAATGTGCGGAAAACTGTTTTTAAACAAACATTGACGAAACTATTAAAAGGATGCTACGACTATGTAAAGCTGTCGTTAAAGTTCGTGGTGAATATATGGATGAAGTGAAAGTCTAGAATTTATGTTGAAATCTATATAAGATTAACGACGTAATAGCAATTGTACAAACGTTAATAATATAATGCATGAAATACTTTACTTTTGTGGTACATGCACTGCGGAAAGCGAGATTGCGAAAAATAGTATCGGCATTTTATCGCGATGACGATTCCCTGCGTCTTTCGGATGGCGTTTTTGTTTTTTATGGCAACGAATTACTCGATTCACAATGTTTACCATTCTTATTGCAGAATGTGAGGTAAAATGGCTTCAGGTTATGCATTGTGTATTTGTTGTTATTTTTTATGCCATATTATATTTTTGTGTTACGCCAAGCTGTTTCCTTATTCGTTCGTTTCAATTAAATCGGAAAATTAAAATCTGACTTTGTGAATATCTCATTGATATAAGCATTATCTTCTCAGTCTCAGAATAATAATTTTTGAACTAATCCCACGTTATTTTACTGTTAATAAAATTTTTAAATATACACGAAGGATGTTTCCACGTTTCGCAGTTATATATGTTAGTTTAGTTAGATTCGCCTAAGAACTTTTTGAATACATTAAAACTTTCATTCGTAAAGCAAAACTTTACTATTAAAACATTTTATTTGTGCTAAGTTATTATTATCAATTTATAATAAACATACTTTATTTCTTTCATCTCAAAATGAAAGATAGTTATAAAGGCCTAATCTTTTATTTGACGCATCGAGTGCTTTCATCAAGCAAAATGCTCGTTTTGCTTGATTACGTAATAGAAATACAGTGTTACTTGGAACATTTATTACCATATAATGTATGCTGTGATATACAGGTCTGATGGCACAGCGTTGATGTGAGGTTTGACATTAAAATATACTAATAAAATAGTATGGAAATGGCCAATTTATAAAATTTGTAATAATTGTAAAAATTATAAAGTAATGTAAATAATAATGGAAATGTAAAATATGTCTGTAACGTTTATTTCTATCAAGTGCAAATGTTAATACGTCATTAAATTTCCTACTTTTTATTCGTGCTTCTTAAATGTTAGAAATGAGTAATTTCGTTATTTGATGTTATAATTGGAACATTCAAAATGATTAATGTAATTTACAAGCAAGGATTATATAAATAAAATGTACTTGAGCTAAAATAATAGTGTACAGGGAAATAGTATGTATGGTAACAGTACGGCAATAGTTGAATAAACGGACGAATACTGACGCGAACAAAACAGCAGAAGTTTGACACGAAGTCGAGCAGAAGTTTAAATTAAAAACGCGACCTGTATTATTTCCATTCTCTTGACCTACTCTTTGTTAGACTTACGTGTGATACACTACTTGCCATTTCAATGCCGTACTATTTGTTGTACTTTATCTGTACTCCTGTCGTACTGGTGATATTTAGTACGGCATGTAAAACTGATACCACTTTGCTTAAATTCAAACTCGTGTCTGACTACAGGCATATATTACTACTATACTTTGTCCATACTGGTTTCAAATAATTCATCTAATTACTGCTGCGTTGTTGTAGCATTGATTATTCGTGTTCTTATTGATTAGGCGGTAAGGAATACAACAGAAAATGTTTAATTTGAATGTAAAAAGTAGTAAAACTTTTATGTTACGGATTATTAATTTATTTACACTTTCAGTTATTAGTTTAATGAAGAAATACCTTTCTATGATAAAATATAACTATTAGAAATTATATTTAACAAAACGTCGGTTGTTCAGAATAATTATATATATCTGATATGTATATACATAGATTTGTTTGTTCAACAACATCAATAAATATAATTACTTTTATAGTCATATTTCGTATTTAAATAAAATAAATATTATTCATTAAAATGTATTATATTTCATTTTTTCGAAATTTTGTTTCTCAATTATTACCACTGGAGAGTGAAATGAATACTACATTTATATTCACACAAATGCTACATTATATTCACAAAAGAAATATTGACTAAAGATGAATAAAATTACAGGAAAAATGTTATAAACTATAAATTATTTTAATTAAAAACTGAAATACGAATCTTTTATTTATTCTTTCTCACGTAATGTCTGAATTTAATTACGTAAAATATACAACAGAAATTCTTTTGTGAGACGCTTTATTAAGATCATCATAAATCAGGACATTTTTCTCTTGGTAATATATAGTACATGTATTTATTTATGATGCTATAATAATATAATTTACAAACAAATAACGTGCATTCGGGTAATTTATAAACAAATATGTTTTAACAGAATATCATTGGATCAATATTTTTCCAATGTATTGTGCTATAAAGTTAAAATTTCTTAAGATGGATCTTTTGCAATAATTTGGGAATAAACTTAAATAATAACAGATATTAAATGAAAGATTTATTTTCTTCAATACAAACTATAGAATGACAAATAATTTAGTAATTTTTTATACGATTTCGATATATTGATTGATTTCTTTTAAAGAAGGATGATTTATTTGATATAAATGAAAGAAGATGATTTATTTGATATTATGATGCGCAATTACTAAATATTCGACTAAGTTATATTCATTATCAATTATTACTTGACTTCATTTTTAGATACGTTTGATGTTAAATGTAATATCATGTTACAAATAGTTACATTCTGCACGTCAAAAATGTCACATTATTTGTATTTTTACGCATAATTTTATAGAAAAAATATACATTTCTTTAAGTTTCTTAATAATGTCATTTCAAAATTCCACGGAATAAGTATTCGAATATAATATTTTGGGTAGTTATCTTTCTGTGATATTTATTTCAATCTGTCCTCGCTGAAACAGCTAAATATTTTTGGTAAATCGTCTTTTTTTGTTGCATTTGAATTGTCTGTAAACACAATGTATTTTTATTTTGCATTCTTTGAGTATATATATTTTTAAGAATAGTGGTTATTACATAGTGAACAAAAATAATAGCATTAGACTAATTTGTTATTAAATGAAACGTGTAAATATTTCGAAAAACATCTACTTAGACCTGATGAGGTAAAAATAAGATTTGTCTAAAATATACAGAACATCACGTTGTTCTTTTTCAAGTGATCAAGCCAAACTGCTTCTTAATAGGTCAACATTTCTAATCATTTTGAACTTGCATATGATATTATGAAATTTCGATAAAATCAAATAAATTATTTATAGCTGGGAAAAAAATAAATGAAAATATTTGTATAAATATTCTAGTAATACATGAATAATTTTGACTTTAATTTTAAAAAATTATTTGAACTTTTGCAGCGTAAAAGAACGAATGCATTTTGTTTCTGAAAAGTTTATATGATATTTTGTTTGTAATTATATTCAT
>JABFOX010000501.1:0-16408 GCA_022817665.1 Axea sp. ZL-2020
TAACTTTTTATCAAATTCCATGAAGGTAAACGTTAAGGCTAGCACTTACTTTAATGCCACTAAAATTTCTAAATCATTTTAAATTTTCTTCAGTATTACGATGCTCGTAAAAGGCTAAAATATATCTGTGAAATGCATATTGCGGTGCATTTACCTTATAACATCCAAAATACAGAATTATATTTTTCGAAGGTCTCCTTATACACCATGAAAATTCATTTAAAATAAATTTTATTTCTGAGAAATATCACGTTCAGTTTAATATCCGCAATCTTTCAAAATTCAATCTTATTTTATCTATATATGCAAAATGCAATACAATAATTTGGATTTCAGATGTATCAAATTACCCAAAAAAGTTATGCTAAGTGATTTTATACATTTTATGCAACAACGACAATGCTGAGATTATTGTCAGTTACTACGTATAAAAAAGGCCGACAAATTAAGAGAACCCAATTGCAATAATCTTTATAGAATCTGATAGATAAGTACACTTGATCCCGACTAGGACTGGATCCTCTACGTGGTGATTATTTGCTCCGACCGGAAGTCGTTCGCTCATGGAGCCCGCAGACGACACCAGCGCCCTTTTCGTACTTAACCTTTCCCCAAGGCATCCCTCGTCGGTTAAAATTGCTACTAAGAACGTTCGTACTGTCAGCGATGCTCACAGTCGGCTGCTGTTTGTTTCTATCTTATTCCAATTAAATTACCATGTCATTCAATAATAAATATTTTTTAATGAATTAAATAGTATTCTTTTTTTGTCAAATTAATTTCTATTTTTGATTTCACGTTTAATCTGAATATGCAATAAAATTCAAAATTAAAAAAAATTCCCTCGTAAATAAACCATCGCAAAAAAATATAATCAAGTATTCAATTTTTCTTAAATTTATTATTCTTTTCGTTTCACAAGCTAATCTCATCTAAAACGTTCATTCTCTTCCTTTTCCATTTCTAATGCCTCGTACATCGGACATGATTTCTCATTCTGGCGCACCTAAGCCGATTTATCTTCTTTCTTACGAATTATATCATACCCTCCGCGACACCCGGACTACGGTTTAGTTTCTCTAAGAAACATGTGAGAAAGACCTGGCGGAAAAGATTCCCGAAAACGAGCTCGTTCAGTGACATTTTTTTGTCATTTTGAAATAATAGAAATGTTTTTCGCAAAATGTCGCGGAATATAGATCAAAACTTCTAAAATCATATTTCTGCCGTAAAAGTGGTGCAATTCTTCGTGTGAGAATTTCATTTTTCGTAGCTTTCTTACAGAAATACATAAATCATTGTCTGACATAAAACACGCAACTCGTGCACAGAAATTTATCGCTTAATTAATAAAAAATGACGTAAGCACTATGCAATCACGATCTAAACTAGTTACCGTGTAAACGTAATGTACTGGGAAAATGACGTCAAGAAGGATGGAAGTTGTTACAGCAGACTCTGATGTTTGTTACTCGGATGTCACGTGAAAACAAATTTAACTTGATTTCATTCATTCGTTCTTCGCAAAGGCCAAGACCATCTGTCGTAACTGGCATTTGCGGTGATGGCCACTTGCTTCGCGGACAGCTGTCTTATTTCGCGGTTGTCATCTTCTGCGACTGCCAGCTGTTGAATGACACAACTTCGCTTGATGTTGGCAAGGCTTTGAAAACTTTAGAGTGCAACTAAGTATTCAAAAAGCTTCTTACTTCTTTCATCTATAATATCACATTCGTTTTCACTGACTCATTTAGATCACTCTGGATTCTGACTTCAAGAGATACCAGATTCTTGTGCTCCCGTATTAAGCAAGATCATTTCAATCGTACGGATTAACGCAGCCATAAGTTATCTTGAGCCTGAGGTATGATTTGAAACTCGGATTAAAATTGCTGCCACGATGTTCGCTGAGTCTACATTTAATCGTTAAATATTATTATTAACTTATTGAAATAATATATATAAGCGAAAAACGAATGAAAATACAGCGTATATTTTTTTAATTTGTATTACACGATCATATATCTTTATTTGTACTTTTAAACTGAAACTCATATATTTTCGGAATAGTAGGAATTAACAAATTAACAAATTTTTATAATACAAATACATTGTGCATGAATCTAACAGATCAATAGTAAATTATTTAGATGTTTTATGTAACTTTACTTTAATGTAAGCACGTAAAAATGACGTGAATAATCTGCTATTATAAAATATCGTATAATAATTATCTGTTTTTTATGGTATAACGTAAGAATATAATATTTGAGAAAATTTCATATCGATCGTAAAATTAAGATATTCTGACCTTCATATAATAGCTGTAGTATTACGAATTCTATTATATCATATGTAGGATTATGCTATAATAATGTTGTTGAAATACCGTTGATATGCCATGCATTATTGATTTAATGATCATGAAACCAGTAAGATTTCAGCAATTAATTATAAAATCTTTGTCATTTATATACAGTTATAATTGTGAATTAAAAATATATTACATATTAATTAAATTTTGAAATCTGAAATTCAAATTTCAACTTATTATTCATTTATTAATGTAATTAAATTTATTTGTGGTTAACATTGATTAATCACAATAGAATGCAATTTATTAAAATACATACCATAACAAATAAAGTGCAATCCTGATTCATTTATAATCACAATCTTCGTGTTTGAAGCAAGAAGTTTCGATGCGTCCCTTGTAAAACAATCCCAAGGGTTTAATTAAATGGGCTAAGTTAATATTTCCTGCTATTTTCGTGTTTAATAGAGATCAAGATAATTCTTGCTGTCACAAAGAGCGAATAACCCATATGACCCATTCTTATCCTGAAAATATAGATA
Organism: Axea sp. ZL-2020; assembly: GCA_022817665.1. Lineage (NCBI taxonomy): Eukaryota > Metazoa > Arthropoda > Insecta > Hymenoptera > Scelionidae > Axea > Axea sp. ZL-2020. Next base: position 2,857 of record JABFOX010000501.1, read on the forward strand.
TGCATCTCTAGTTGACTTCCAAATGTTATCTCTGATAGTCCATAAAATAAAAACCTACTATAGTAGCAATGATTTACCGTTTATTTACCCAATTACATATAAAAACCAAATTGACATGTATTGTTAGTAATAAATGTTTAAAAACTTTATGCCAGAACGAAATAGACTTGAATTCGTTCGTACACCATATGCTAAAAATGTGTTATAAAAACGAATTAAGTTTGTACAATATTTGTACTTTTTTTATATTAAAATCCGTGAGAAATTTTAACTACTATATTATGCAATCAGGGTTATTTAAAGTAGTTTTTATAAAAACCATTACTTTTTGCTTGTACAAAAATCTTTAAATTCTTAGTAATTCAAAAGAGTTACGTATGCGTGCAATAAAAATAATAAAATATATATTTATCATAACTTATAGTTATTAATACTTCATCAATTATCTGAAAAGAAATTGATTCTATTTCAAGAGATATGCATTTAAATCAACTAATTATCGATTGATATATGAACATATTTCGTTAGTTTATCATTAAATAAAAAGCGAATGATAAGTTATCCAATTCGCTTTGAGTTTGGGATTGTGCTTAATTTAAAATTTATTTAATTACTTCTTAAATGAAAAAAGTAAATCGAACTTTAAATACCTTTTTTCAATCAACTGCTATTAACTTGTACATTGCAATTAAAATGTATACTTTATAAAATTACCACTTCTCTGAATCGATAAACTTATTTGACTACACGGTACGGTTTTGTACATATTTCAATTATAATATTTAAAAAATCAAATTTCATCTAGCATTGGTTAAGTACAAAAAGTAGCAATAAATACAGGTAACTTTAATAATGAATAATAACCATTGATATTAATAAACCGTTTTATTTATCGATTATCGATTACCCTCAAATTTCTATTTGCATACGCTCAAAAAGACCGTAGCTTTCCTAAAAAACTAATGCATCAGTAATGGCTGTGTAATTGCTCGTTACATATAACCTGAACGTCAAATTATGCATCGGTAATCTGATTTATATGTATGTGGGAAGTGCTACAACGTGCCCCACCTTAAACTCTACATACTTGTGCTACTATACGGCCTATTCCCCTGAGAATGCACGATTTGCCATCTCAGAGTTCATATTGGCCCTCAAACGATATTTACGATATAGCAATCGCGATTTCGAGGCGCACGACTCTTAGACTAAAATGACTACCCGGCACACTACTATGTAATAAGCGAGCGCGTTTACGAGGCGTCGCGTAACGTGTTATAAACGTGGGCGGCCGTGAAGACTTCACGCTTACGAATTTACGTCCTTTGTCTGACACTAGGCGCTCGTCTTTTGCCAGTCTGCAGAATATAATAATGCAAACGTTACAGAGCAAATGCATGCACTTTCGTTATACAACTTCCCCCAAACATTACCCAAAATAGTTTCAAGTCATTCAAAAATTCGTTCCTATTCTCTCGCTTCATTGAATAAACATTGCGTTTCATTCACTCTGTTCCACGTGACATTTTATTGTGACTTGTCTGACGTGTGAATTGGAAAAATTAATGGTGTTTGGTTGATTAAGCGTGGCGTTTATTAAATTATGTGGGCAATGCGGTAAATTTAACCGACTATAGACAACTAAAAAAAGTTAATTTCAACAGTATATAAATCTCACAAGCACTTAATTATATACTTTTTCAAGATGTAAAATACAATAAGTAAAATTTTATTATCATTTTTTGCAAAATGCATTGTTTTCGAAATATATCTTCTCTTGTCCATAAACAATTTTAAATTTCATACAAGATGCCATTTGAATGTAGTAAAAGACTATTTTGTAATAATAATGAAACATATTTAATATACACAACATATACAACACAAGTGATTCATTATAAATGAACGGAGTTATTAAATTATTATTATGTTATTTATTTATTATATTACATTCTTAATCACTAACGGTAATGTTTATAACAAATTTAATCAACAAATTGTACTTCTCTTTTAATTTTTTTATTTTTACAAGATAAGGCACGTCTACTAACATCCAAGCCCAAGCATAGAATTTCTTGTATTTTTATGCAATATTTTATTATAATCGTACGTAAATTGCAACATTTTATATATGTTTTAATTAAAGTTATTATTCCTCTTCATGTTTAATTTTATTTCGTAAAACGTTCTTATCTTTTACATTGTTCGTTAAAAAATATCATTTTATTTTAATAACAAAATTAAGTATTAAAAACTTTAATCAAAATTTTGAGAACGAGAATATACGCTTTATGCAGACGTATATAATCCAAAGAATTGAATTTTTTCACTTTAATATATACAATTAATCAATTTCTTTTTGTACTTTAAAATTACATTTTTAGAATTTGATGAATTTATTTCTTATTGCTTTATATATTTAGTTCTACATATATTATCTCATTAAGTTAACATTTAAAGGGCAAGAAACCATTTCAGTTGTAGTCAGAAAGGGAGATGTTTTTTGTCCAACAACTCATTAACCCATATGGTAAAGCTCTATAGTCTAAAATAAAAAAGTCGACAAAAAATTATTCTGTACTTTAAGTATTAATTAATTCATGAAATTATTTATTACTACATTCAATTTTACCTCTTGTTAATTATAATTGTAATCATTTCATATTTTCGACATATTACATATTTTAAATGGTATTATGTAATTAATATATATATGTAATAGGAATATTCTATACACAAAATATTTATTAAAAATTTAAATAAATATTATAGAACAAAAAATTCTGATGAAATAGAAATTAGTAATGAAGAATATGAACTATAAAATATTGATATTTATTACAAACAAAATTCATTTTTCAATATTATTAATCTTACCAGGTATTTCATGAAATGTTTAAATTAGTACTAAAATTAAATACTCTACGTTTAGTTCCATATTTTCACTTTCAAATTATATTTCAAATTATTTACATATTCGTTATTTACGAGTTCTTTATTTATTTTATCAAGTAACATAATTTTAATAAAAAATAAGAATATACTGAAACAGTTATATTAAAATAGTATAAATACAAATAAAATTACATTTTAAATACTCTTTTCTGTTCATTTTATTGCTAAAATAACAATCAAATTTTTTAATATAAAAAAATTCATTTGAAACCATTCCAGTTAACAACAAGGTGAAAACAACTAAATAAAAAAAAAAAAAAAGGAAAGACAACTTGTATGCTTCGTGCACATGTCTTTGAATTTCAATTTATATATTTTTACGTCTCTCATTTCTGTCGTTCTACACTAAATAAAAAAATATTTAATAATTAATATACGTAATTTGGTTTGATTCTTTTTTAACGGAATTTCAATTAAATCAGTATTATATATATTTATAAATATATTGCATTTATAATTTTGTTCTGAAACCTGAGTTTTATAACTATTTACATCTAACTCTAAATTGAATTAATGTCAATATATTAAAATTCACTTCTTTCTAATGAATCCAAATGCTTTACAATGCTTACTTATACTTATTTAATACTTAAATGGTAATAAAATCAGTTTAAAATAAGTATCGATAATTTTAAATGTCGAAGAACATTCACCGCTGCTTTATAATTCATGTCTTTTCGAAACAAAGCATTATATTATCAAATATGACAGTTTTCTGTATATTAGAATGAGTCAAAATTTGAATGAACTATTCGAATTCCTATATATATCAATAGAAATGATATTTGTTCTAATTTATTTTTAATTTAATAACTACGAATGTGTGTAAAGAATTTTCTACGTAATGTGAAATGCACGGGAGATCAGCGTGTCGTGACTTTGGTATCGCAGAGGCAGCTTATTCCTGCGATTCCATCGCAGGATCTGGTCTGACTATTATGCCATTACGTCGTATGACTCAACGGGTTCGAAGGCAATTATCGGCAGTTTTCAAGTCACAGTCAGTTCGCCGCGTGGACAATGGCCAGTGAAAGGCGGCGAAGACTAGATCCGCGGGCGTTGCTGCTGTCGCACTTTAGCTCCCGACTTCCGTTATCATGACATTATATTTTGTCGAAAGAATCATTTAACAGCAAAAACTACATGCTCTACGCTTTCATTAAAACAACGTAATGACTTCAAAAAACGTTTATAATTTCTAGTTAAAATATTATTATGTTTTTAAATTTATATTTCAAAAAACATACATTATTTTTGTTATATATTATTATTGTTAATGAAACTTAATTTTAACAATTCTAAATTAATAGTAAATTTATATTTTACAATGCATTCAAAGCTATTCAAAATTAAATTTATTAAATAATTGAATGACCAATTTGCTATATTATTGAATTTACCGTAAAGAATAATTTATCTACTAACAATTGGTCGAAATTTAAATTCAATGGATTAACATGTAACGCACAATAGAATGCAATGCTCTATTACTGCATTTAAGGTAATATAAAATAAAATTCAGATAATAAAACGAAAGCGTTGCAGTTAAATTAATTTTGATACTTTTGTTAAAAGAAATAATAACTAATTGTTTCTATTATTTACAAAATTTTATATCTCTATAGTCCTATTTTGTAATTGACATTTACATTGTACTTATTTTAAATAAAGACATGTAAAATGCACTCGCATTACACAAAAAATTAGACAGAAAATTTATTATACATATATATCTAAAATGTTTATGTTATTAGGGAAAATTTAACATTTTCGTAAAAAATATAAATTATATGTTTAAAAGGTAATAATAATTTGTATCAAAATATATAAAATCATTATTTTATTACGTAAACTTGATAAAAGAATGAAAAATATCCAGAAACTTTTTTCATCATTTCTAAAACAATATCTGAGTGTGGTATACTGTATTCAGGATGATTAAATTAATATCACCTTCAACCGATAAAACAAAATCCTTTCATGTCTGAAGTATTCATATAATTCTGCGAAAAACATTGACGCACAGTAGTAGTGCACAATCATCTTTACCAAAGCTATAACGTAAACGCGAAGAGCGTCTTCACGAGCACATATACGCCCACTAAATCAGCAAACCGAATTCCATTTAGCTTTGGGAGCTCTTCGCGGAGCAGAGTCAACAACGTATTTACCCGTCGATTTAGCCCTTTTGCGGTCAAGCATGATATGCACCACAAGCGAGCGAGCGAGTGAGTGAGCGAGCAAGCGAATCAGCCAGCCGGCGACTTCTATGCACCGCTCGTGCTGCTTCTCATCGTTTTTACATTGCTCCGCATGCGGTCGGTCAACGTGCCGTACACGTTCTACGGATGTCCCTGCGATTCCGGATTATGAATATCGATAATATAGCATCCACAAAGAGCGCTGAAATATGCCCGCGTCAGCGCATTGCGATGTAAATATTTCGTGCTCCGTCGGTTTTCACCACCCGCGTAGGCCGAGCGGTGTCTTTTTGTTCCCTCTTCTCAGTTTTTTCAGTTTCAGTCGTTGAATTTGCTTCCTTCACATTCCTTTCCGCAAATATGTCGGATGTATCACAAGCACACGTCAACATTATTCTCAGAATAGATACAAAAATGTGACACTTTTAAATGTCAGTTTAAACAACAATTTTATTAATACTACTAAATAGAAATTAAATATAACGATTTTGAATAAAATATTAAAGATTATTATAAAGTTTTAGATCTGTCAAGTTTAAATACTCTATACCCATCTATTTAAAAACAACTCGGTTATATTTCTAACTTGAATATAGACCGTCCATGAAATGACGTTCTTATATTCGTAATACACATACATTTCATTTTAATTAAATAAACCAAAATATTTAATTAATGATATTTAAAATGAAAATTGTTGTATTTTCTAAGTAGGAATTATCTATAGTTTTCATTAATAAAGTTGTGATTTTATGAATTCCTTTATATTAATTAAACTTGAAATGTTTATAAATATATTTATAAAAATACGAGAGCTCTTGCTGAAAATACCCATTATTAAAACGTATACAATAATTTTAAAAAGTTTAAGTTATATAAAAATATCAAACTTTTTAAAGTTATTAATATTTTCTTTCTATTTTTTCTTCCAGAATGGCCAAACATGTAGAAGCATAATTTTAATAAAAAAACTTTTGAATACAAAATAAACTGAAATGCAGTTGACTATAGAAAAATATTATACAGACTTTAACCTAGTTATACGCTTTCCTCAGTTAATGTGACAGTATCATCAAATTAGTAAAGAGTAATTAAATTTTTGCTAGTTTTCATTTTGTAAGAAAAAAACTTTATTTTATAATTTATTTTTAAATTATGTATTATCTCATTTTCATTGTTACTCATTGCAATTGCATACAGGAGTAGATAACTATTATTTTTTGCTGACTGCTGTAATAAGTATGTTTTGCCGACAACGTATTCGTCCATGTGGGTAACATTAATGTTTAACGATCGTCGAGACTTCTTTCATTTGCTTGATCACAACATACTTGTTACAGCAAATTTTGACTAGCCAGACTGCACAAATTCAGACACCATTCATTCGTATGAATGCTAGTCAATCTTTATAATGAATACCATAAAAACGAAACATTTTTCTATGATAAAAATTCATATGAGTTATTAAACAATAAATTTACTGAGCCTAGAAATTGATGTTAATTGAAGGATAAATAAAACTTCTAATATTAAAACGACAATAATAATTTGTCGTAAGCAAAGATGTTTGTAAGCAAACTTCATCTATTAAAACGACAATTAAATATTTTATTTTTGTGTGAAAGTACTATTCAATGAAAAAGTCTGACAGCGAATATTCCTTTCATATATTACATTTGAAATATAATTTCAATTATAATATATTTAAACTAATTTTTTTCTATTTCATGAAATTAAATTTGTGTTTTAAAGCAGCTTCGTGATGTATTTAAACTTCGGTTGTGTTGTACTTCGGTGTAGAAAAATTTTATTAATGCTGTAATTTAATAATGACGAGGAACATCGTTAATGATCTGACCGCTAATAACCTGCAAAACATGCTTGACACCTTGTTTTGACGTATACGCAACCAAAAGGTTTACTAATAGCCTGACGTCACATCTGGTCCAAAATTTCATCCCCTAAAATAGGATATTATCATCATTCAACCAAATAATAATTGTAATATTATTAATGAATCGAAATGATTAAATTTATAATTTAAGAAATGCTATAATTAATAATTAAAAATAATTAGGAAAATTAATTGAATATAAAGGATAAATTATGCTTATTAATCAAATTGCTTAGTTTGTTTTAATATGTTGCATGAGTATTAGTTTGAATTTTATATTCAAAAATAAATAAATACACAATACAACAAAATTTATAATGCAAAACCTGTAAAAACGCAATATATAGAATATTATTGAAGCGATATATGGTCATAACGAAAATACGTATAAATTATACTAATAGGTGTCATTAATTTTGTACTGAAATTATAATTTTGTATACAAAGGCTAAATTCTTTGTTTCACACCCAAACACTTATAAATTAACAACGTTCCTTATCTGATTATTTACCATATCTCGAAGACTTAACATTTAGCATTTTATTGTTACCTGCATATAAAATCAAATATTCTACAAATTAAATTCAACTCATTTCGTATTCATACATATCAATTTTGTACCTTAATATCATTATAAGAGACATCAACGTCATCCAAGATATTAATAAAGAATGTTTCGGGGTATTAAAAAAAGTGCTACCACAATATAATGTAAAAAAGTATAGAATTATCATACATCATGCTACAGATGTATTTTACTTACCTATAATTTTGATTCCGATTATCCAGTTTTCTTTTAGAACATTCGATTGATCAAGAAATAAATAAAATACATTTAAATATTTAATTCTAACATATCCAGTACGAAATATTTATATACATTTTTTATACAAACTTACTAGACTTTTTTTTTTTATTTTAATTAGTATGGTATTAGCATTTTATTTTTCATGCTATGCTAAATTGACACTTACTTGTTCTGCGTATTCGACGAAAGGAAGTGACTAAATCTCTCTTATGATGGTATAACAAACAAAAATAGACGAGATTTATATGACACGATGTCATTTAATACAAATACTTAACTAAAACCGGTTGTAGATATTGGTGTACCGGGTTATATCATTAAAAACGTTGGAGTTTAAAAACAAAGCAAAAAACATGGTCAGTGGCGTCATTAGACAATAATAAGTGCCTATTCTTTAAGATGATGATTGCCCACGTTGTTTCGCTTCTGAAAGGAATGCAAGTGCGAGAACAGTTGTGTTTAACGACAGCCGCTTAAAAGCATCGACACCGTGCCAGCAGATCGAAGTCTGTCTGGTCGTTCATTTTATGAGCTTACAGTCGAGGCGACCCGTCAAACTCACGTAATATCGGGTAATCCTCCAAGCTTCCGGGATACTAACATCTTAAGGTGAAACAGAGAAAAAGCAAACAAAAAAGAGAGCCGTAATAAAATATAACTATAATAAGACTAGTGTTAATTTTTATGCAGATTTTTAAAATAACAACAAAGTTCAATAATACACATTTTCACATAAATTATATTTAATTGCAGTAATTTATATTTAATGTAATACGTACATCAACGTGAAAGCTTTAACTTAATAAACACTTTACGATAATCAAGATGTATAGTTGATAATTAAAATGAAAGTATAAATTTTAGTATTCATAATAAATCACTTATAGTTAATGTTGTAAAGGTTATAAAGATTATCATGTATAAAAATGCTCTTATTTATACGTTGATAATTTTAGCGTCCTTGTCATTCAAAGTATATCTCGAATACGTATATTTATATATAATAATTTCTCAATTAATTAACATATGTTGAATATTATTAATATATATTGTATATATATATTTTGCATACATAATAGTGCTTTAAATAATCTTTATAAAATTAATCGAAACCTAAAAATATTAAATCATGGATGCTACATATCATACTTGGAAAAATTTATTAGTTTTGCAATAAATCTTTTGTTTCAACTAACTAAAACATGTTAGGTTATTTTATAATTTTACAGTAATAGATAAATGAAATAAATGCGCTTTTAACATTTAATCATTCCATTCATTTTCTTACAAAGTACATTAATTAAACACACATTTAATTGATATGTATACATAATATGTAATATATGTAAAATATGTAATATATGTATATATAATATGTAATATATTATATATAAATAATTTTAATATATCTATTATATTTCAATTAATACAAAAAAATAGATCTGTTATATTAGCATTTTATTAATATTTCCGTACTGTTTAACATGTGCTTATGAAATTTGATTGAATTTATTTTATGAATAATCTTCTAGCGATATGCTTTATGGTGTACTTTCTTAATCTAGTTCATTTTATATATTTAAAAAAGTTAACTTTCAGTTGCGTCATCCATTATAAACTTTTTTTTAAATGCATTATGAGTATAAATTACAAATTGTAAACTATAGTTTCATGCGTAGCGTGTCTTATATGAAAGAGAAGATCGGGAAGGAGTTAGGACAGGGAATTTCAGGAGTACTTGATATGCAAGTGGCGAGGCAGTGGGTGGGCGTATAACAACCCCTCGTGGCTTAAAGCTAGCAATTCGAACCCTGCAGAGAGCAGAAATATGCCACCTTGCTCACAGCTTCCACTCCTTAACGGTCCAACTCCGTCGAAATTAAGCGAAAGGAAGGGTCTTTATCGACCTCTCAATCTGACACCAAGCGCGACACAGTGCTTAATACTACCGAAGAGGTATTGGATGCTCAGAATGGCAATACACATAAGCTTCTTTTGCAACTTGAACAAAAGCAACAATCACCGAATCATTTATCTCCTTGAATCCATAAATAGTTTCTACATTTCTATTATGCAACACGGTCTTGATTTGTGAATAAACTAAATTTCTCCAGTTAATATAGGAAATATATTTATTACAGATAATAGTTTTGAGCTTTATTTGATGTTTTTTTAAAGATAAATACATATATTGCAATAAGATTTGTTGTAATAATGGTCATTAATAAAAAGTTAATTTTTACAACTACTTTTACTAATATAAAATGATTCGTTATGCAAAATTATAATTCGTATCCGCATATATATCATTTCAAAATTTAATTACTTTGGAATTAATCCAGTGGTAGTTATATTTTGTATTGGACAAAAATAAAAATATAATGATATTGAATGACAATATGAGCAAGAACTCTATGTTCATTCACCCATATATCCATTGACCTATTTATTAAATCAATCAGTTATAAGACATAAGTTGTATTATATGACAAGGTTTATAATTTATAACACCAAGATCATAAATAACACCACGAAAAATGTTAAACAACTTCTAAACCGATTTTACAATACAATATTTATGTACATTTCTATGCTTAATGTACTTGTGTATTAAACTTTTAATATTTGATCGTCCATTTGAATCATTTCTTAAAGATAATTATAATTTTACAATTTTTTTCATTTGTGGTAAATTTATATAAAAATTATTGAAAAATGTTGATTTATATTTAATTATATATTTCGTTCTGTTTTTATAACACGTATCAAATAAAGTTCGACTCTTAAACATAAAATCTGGATTTTCATGTGTATTCAACGGTATATCATTATTTAACGTAGAATCTGGATTTTCATGTGTATTCAACGGTATATCATTATTTAACGTGGAAATGAAAGATTTATTTGCAAAAACTGACATTTATTTTCATACCAAGCATCATGGACGTAGTTGATTCCAGCTCCAAGTAGTAATTTCGTTATGAACTAATTTGCAAAACTGTTGAATTGCTGCAAAAATTAAATGAAAAACAAAAAAAAAATAAATTCAATTTGATATATCGTGTTCGTTATAGTTTGTGATACAATTGTAAAATCAGCGTGATATGTTAACATTGAAAAATAAACTTTGCAACGCATGCATGCATTATGATAGATGCTTCCTATAAAACATCTGGACGTGACATAAAGTTCCGCATCGATGAGAAGTGGACATTTACATGTTACATATAGCATCCGGGGTGGGTTTAGTTATTTCTCACAGTGAAATAAAGAGCGCTGCCGAAATAACGATGGGGATGATTCGTTTCACGCTGTTGTGCACACAGGTAGCTATGCGACACGGGCTGATGATTCGGTTTAAAAAGCCAATACGCTGTGACTCGCAGCAAAGGGACCAGTTCATTATATTAGTTACGAAAAGTTGCTCCGCGATGTCACGTGCGAAGCTTAAATCGCAACACTAGAGGTTGAGCGTGGTAAAATCAAGCGGGAGAAGGTCACCGATGGAATTTTAATGAGAAGCCGCTGTGTCGCTTGCGCTGTTGTGCTCCCAAAGTGATGTGTTAATGCTTTTCGAATTTAGGCAACTAACGATCCAAACGTTTACCACGGCATTGAAAATTTCAATTGAACGATTAACGCACTTGACATTATATTACCGCGTTGATATCGTTGATGGTCATAATTGAAAAATTTAAATTGCAATTACTTAAAAATGTACCTAATGCAATTTTGCTGTAAAAGCAAATTTTTTAATAAACTGACACGCACAATTTCTGTTTAATTTTATATAATAGTATGTGACTTTGATATTAATGAAATTCAATTTTCATGTTATTCAGAATAACATACTCTTTAAAATTAAGCGGAATTACAATATTAACAATTAGTATGTATATCGAGTGAAATATAGTGACGGGAATACAAACAACGCATAATATTTCCAATAAATTCCAACCATCAGTTTTGCAAATTAGATTATCTATCAGTTGGTGTTCTTTTCAGAGAATCCAAGCACTTTTTACATTTACATATACAAATTACAATTCGATTAAACAATAGAATGTTCAATCGAAGCACGACACTTATTAGTAATAAACTATTAGTGATAATTCTGAACGTCAAATTTCATCCCTTTCCAGCTTATTATTTTGAAATTTTTAATTTAATAAATACTAGACAATTAAGTCAAGTTCATTCTACAAAATATTAAAACATATATATCGAACATTGCGAAATTGGATAATATTTTTTTTATTATATATTAGTTTTTCACATGATCGACATTTTTTTCTATCCAATTCGTGAAAGCTATGCAAATCGATTTATTTCATAGTAATAAATAGACGATAAAAAACTCAAACTTATGACTAATTCTGAAAGTTTCAAAGTGTAACCGATAAATAACGCATTTTCAAAGGGAAACGGATGTTGTGCAAAAGTTGTCAAAAAGATTGAAGAAGGAAAGAAACTCTAGTCGAAACGAGATTATAAAACAACTTGAATGCCTCGACTTTGGCACGTCGTGTTCTCCGGTACGATGCCTCTGATAACATGCAAGTGGCGCATTAGCACAGGAACTCGTAGGACGTTAGGATTGCAACGCTTAAACAGCGAGACAGTATAAGCTTGGAGTACGAAGTCTCGAGACTGAAGTTATTTGTCACTGTGCGACATTACGTACCCAACCGATATAAATAGGGCCAACGATGAAAAACGACGGTCTCATACAGCGAAATAACCAAACGCGTTTTATGAAAATCCATTTTCGTTTAATATTTTACTCTTCTTAGGTTATTAAGACTTTTGGGCGAGATTCACGAATAAATTGATTATACGAATGATGAGTAAAGAAAGATCCTGGAGAAATTCAAGTTCTTCGCTTTCTCCTATACATCAATCTAATCAATTTCCTTACTTCTATCGATTCTAAAATGTGTCTAGGGTATATTGGAGATCTTTAACCCAATGATCTTTAGTTTGAATACAATTACCACCATTCAAAAGACTGGAATTATTACTCAGAAAATAAAAGTGTTGTTAATGATTTGTTATATAATTTATAATAAATAATATTAATGAACTCACACGCTTACAAAATTTGTTTAAATAAATGTAGAAATCAATTACAAATAAATGTAAATGTATAGAAATTTATTAAAACCCTTTAAATTTCAAGGAGAATTATCTATTTAAATTAACATTAACAATCTTAATTCTGACTTTGTCTTTACTTAAGTATAATTATGTTTGTATCATGTGACACTGCTGTTAAAAATTTACAATAGTTTACACTCCATAAAAGAACTTTTATCTTTATGTGTCATCAGTGAACCAATTCAATTCGTAATGATAGAATGATCAAGGTACGATGCGAAAATCGAGAAACCGTTAGATACCATCTGCTTCAATGATTTATCGCAAATATCTGTAGGTTTCTCTTCGTCATATTTTGTAGACAGTTTCTGTGAAAGTTCAAGGTATATTTATTCTTAGAATTTACCAAAGATCTTATAAAATACATAAAATTCTTTTTTCTGTTAACGTCTGCTTTTCATATATAAACAAGTAATATAAATTTAATAAAAAAAGTAAACTATATTTATTCAAATATGAAATTGTATTTAATTTAAATATTTTTCTTTGATCAGTGTTTTTTGCACAGAACTCAAAAAAATAAACTTTCATTATAG
>JABFOX010000502.1:0-16407 GCA_022817665.1 Axea sp. ZL-2020
CTGTGTAAGCAAACATGCAAGCAATGTAATTTCCCAGCTTAAAATACTGCTCTAGAGCAGTGCTCTATTTGTAGTTCTATTTTGATGAGGTTACACAAACCCTATCTTCCCTTATAAACAATTTGTAAAAAAAAGGGGGGAATCGATGCTCTGGTCCATCTAGTTACTTTTTCTAAAATACACCGTTTGTAACGCGCTGAACTGTTTCAAATCGCCAGCACCAGCTCGCTGCTCAGATAATCGACATTGGAGGGGAGTGGGACACGAGTTGTCCCGAAGCGTGTTCCTGTCAAATTTCAAAGTTCTTAGATTTGCCAGTCAACCAGTGGTTAAACCCAACCGATCCGGTGAGTTTGCAACAGAGAATACGTAAGTTTAGAACTGAATTCCAGTCAAGTGCTTGATTCTGAATTGACCTTGATAGACTTTGAAAGGTCGCCCTTTAAGTTTCGTGCGTGTCTTCAGACGTCTGAGGCTTTACTAATCAAACTAATCCAACAGTCCTACCTAGATGAGAGCTTCTACTTGAAGGAAAATTACTTGGTGGAGGATTTCTTCCGAACAGCGACATGCATAGTGACCGAGGAGCCGTCAAAGCTGTTGTCCGAGTTGCCGTCTGACCTGCAGGTATGGTTGGACCACTATCTCAGCTCGAGGGAAGACAAAAGTCTGCGAAAGGGGAGGTTGTAAGGAACGCAGACTTTTGTTTTCGTTAGGGTGTGCGTCTGTTCTGGTGTCAAATGTGATAAAACTGGCGCGTATCTTTAGGCGTTTACTATTCTCGAATCAGGGAGTGGAGAGGAAGAGATAGTGCTGAGATCCGAGGACTTGCAGCGCTTCACGGAGCTCGTAGCCTTGGATATCCAAGGGATGGAGTACAGCGGCAACCACACGAGCTTCGAAGACAAGCAGACTAGGGATACGGGTGGGATCATCATGACGGCGGACACCTTGTTCCCGCTGGGCATGAACCTGCTGTATCTCAACCTTGAAAGGGTGACTCTGACGAGCCTGGATCTGGTCGACAAAAGCAAAGCCAATTTGGTGGTGGAACCGATGAACGACAAGAGCCAAGATGCGGATGGGACCAATTCCTCCGACTTGACGGTCGCCAGTCAGTTGATAAAAAACGGCCACAGGCTGATACTCCTCAGTCAGCAGAATGGGGATGGCAACAAGGACAAGGAAATTTTGCCTTATGACGTGTACAAGCAAGAAATCGAGGGGTACCGGGAAATCGGTGGTCTTTTCACCGGACTCAGCGCGCTGACACACCTCAGGGTTTACGACTGCGCTCTGAACAACATATCTTGGCACATGTTCGATGGTTTGGAGAACCTGCTGTATTTGTCCTTGGAGAAGAACGATCTGAAATTCATCCCAGAATTCTGTTTCTACGGAACGCCCAAATTGAGAACACTGTCTCTGGCTGGCAACCAATTACTGACGCTCACCAGTGTAGACCTGGCAGGGCTGCTGATGCTCGAAAAGCTCGACCTGAGTGGAAACAATTTAACCTTCCTATCGGAGCTTTCCCTGCCACCTTTTCCAGCTTTGAGTATCGCTGATTTCCGTGATAATCCCTTTGGTAACTTATTTCCGAAGTAAGTGTCTAGTTTTGTTTAGTAGTTTTTTTTAAAATAATTGTGTATTGCTAATAATGAATGTTAATATCTCTGCTAGAAATCTCTTTGGAGTACAGAAACAGGATTTGACGAAATATGCAAATTTGTGCTAGATATGGTTGATAGTAGTTAGATGTAGTGGTTGGATAAACGATTTAAACTTTCCCTTTACAAGGCACGACCACTAAGGACGTTTCACTATTCACTGCTAGAAATACTAAAATTCTATACACTTGGTCCTTTGGACATCTTCTCAGTACCTTGTGCCTTTCTTTCTTTATTTTAAATAAGTTTAAATGTTTTGCTATATTTCACAGCATTGATTTACCACAATGACGTTAAAGTAGTTGTTCTTATATATAGCCATCCTTGAAAAGGGATCATGATAGATCCGAAATGTTGGGTATTATCATTATTATTATTATAATTTTGTATCCTATTATGTCTGTATTTTTGTCGTTAAAATTTTTTGATGTTTCTTTATTTTACTTCATCAATATCTATTTATTTCAGATTTTCTATCCATCAGTTCCATTACTCAATATCATTAACTCAACTTTTGTCCTCTGATCGTTCTACATTTTGTCACTCATTCGGCTTTTACCCTCTTAAATATTCTTACATCATCCATTCATCCAAAATCCATCTTTGCACAATTACAGTTTCGAGACCAGAAGTCTTAAGGGACTTTTAGAAAAAGTTATGTTCGGATGTACACATTGAAATAACACAATATCTGATCTACTTTTTAACTTAAATTGAAATGTACAAAATTTGGAGAAAAGCCAATCACCAAAAGTTACTAAACGAATCATATTTACTAATTCAAATTTGGCGATCCTTTCGAATACAACATAACAATTTTTTCCAGCACTTTCGAAATCATGAACAGAACCACGAGACTCTACATCGGTGGAAACGGATCCAAAATCAAACTGCAGAAGAATTCCTTCTTCGGTCTGCGAAGCATGGAAGTGCTCCACGTGTTTGACGTGGATCTACCAATTTTGGAACGCTTCATTTTACACGGGATGCCAAAGCTGATACAACTGAAATTGCGCGGCAGGATAACCGCCGTTGAGTTCGACGCCTTCATGGACCTGGATGCTCTGGAGGATTTGGACCTGAGCAACTGCCAGATACAACGCATCTCGATGGACGCGTTCTACGGTTTGAGAAACGTCAAACGAATAGACCTTTCTTACAACCAGCTGGACTTCATTCCCCCCGGACTATTCGCCATACAGCAGCAAAAAATGCTGAAGGAAATTTATCTGAATAAGAACTTCCTGTCCAGATTATCGCCAGATTTCTTCAAGAACTTGAGAACCGTTAACAAAAGTTTTCATGTCCAAAACGTGAGGCTCGATGGCAATCCATGGCACTGCACTTGCGATATGGCCACGTGGAATCCTTATTTAGTAAGCTTCTTGCTTGAACATCCTCTGATCCTGGAAATGCTCTTTTTAGTGATATCTATTCGCGCACGGATGTTGCATCCAAGTTCTGAAGTCTCTGACCTTTCTCGCAAATTTTCCTTGTTGCAAAAAGCTAAGAATTACCAAGAGCCCAGTCTTGGACCTAAACAAGGGAACTTGCTATTCAGATGCTGGCAGGATGCACCTGAAACTGTAGTGCCCTCAGGATCGCAGTTTCTCTGACTCCAAACCTTACCAGCATCTTTTTCTCTTCAAGCCTTCTGGACGATGCTTCGCTGCGCATGCGTCATTAGTATCAAGGAATACTCTGCTCGCAACTAAAATGTTCCTTTTATACGAAACCCTATACCTTCCCTCCCCTGTACGCAATACCTTTATTTTCACACCGTAGCTACTGCAGTTCTGTACACTATACAGTGTTTCCATGCTTGTGACATAGATGGCACCATCTCTATCTTCTGCTAAAAACTGCACGCTTCTACCTGCTCCCAATCCCGAGGAAAGCGAAACTGGACACCTCAGAACTTGAACGCACCTCCCGCAAATGGACTACAATTCATAAATAACTTTTATTCCACTAAAATCAATCGCTTTGCATTTTCGTAGGTAAATAAAGTGAAGGATACCGCTCCACGATGCTTCACACCGAAGAAGTTAAGAAACTGGGGCATTTTTCATGCCCTCCGCAAAGGCGGACTTCAGTGCAAACGACCCAAACGAAGACACCCTCGAAGATTTTCAAAAGTCACAACAGACCAGGATGACGACAACAGCATCAATTAAGAGAGTTCACGCGAAATAGATTGTAAAGATATGTATCAGTAATACACTAACAAAGTTTAATTACACCTGGAAACACGTTTTTCACATTAATTTGTTAAATAATTTTACGACGCGATGACCCAGATGAATTACAATCATTCATCTTCGTCACTCACGCATAAAAGTAGTTGGACTTTCACCAGAAGCCGGTGGTGGATTCCACGTTCACGGGGGAGACCTGCAGATTTGATTGTACAGTCGAGCGGTGGGGGATTTAACGGCGTTATTGGGGGGTAATCATTGTGTTGGTAAATGTTTGGTTCGTACCTCTTAAAAGCGTAGCACAGCTGCCTTTAAAAATATTTCGTACTCCACCCTGCCTGTACAGTTGCTTTATACAATCCACAGGTCCGCTGTACATGGGTTTGGCGTCTCCGTGTTGTATTTGTAAAAGACACTTGATTCGTTCCCCGGGTGCCATAATGACGGTGGTAAAAACGCCGCTGAACGCTCCAGCGTAAAACAACTGCGTGGCGTTCAGCCTTTCGTCCGGAGTTTTCTGTTGCATTTTTTTCCCCATGCCATAGCCCAAAAAACTCAAGGCGAATATAGGTGCAACGCCGACCAAGGGTGCTCCCATACCTGCAATAACATTTGTTTAATGGTTGAAGCAAATAATGTTTGAATTTTGTTTAGAAAAACTAATAAATCAAATACGACTGAATCATTGTAAGAAACAAATTTGTCATTTCACAGACATGTACGATGTCCCAAAAAAGGCGCAAGATTTGAATATTGCGTGAAATTCGGACATCTGGTGTAACAGTGATAAATCACTGTGCTCTGAAGAGCTCACTTTTAAAACTTCTAAAATATGCAAAATAAGAACGTTTATTTACTTTTTTCTTAATAAAGATGTATATTTTGTTTTGTTCTTTCTTCTCTTTTTTATTTCAAGTAAATTGTAGTTATACATAATACTTCTTAAGATTTATAATTAAACGCGGTTTTAATTGGCTCAAAAACATTTTTGAAAATCTTATTTGCACCCTGGACACATATAAATAATATCCTGCCATGAGAATATGCTATTTATAATTATGAATGACTAAATTAACATCATATTAAAAAGCAGTTGGATATCATAACGCGTTTGAAAAGTGTGTGAACTTTTGTCGCTCAAATTGGCACAGTCTTTAAAATTGAAAATCAAATTTAACCCACAAAATTAAAATAAAAAAGTCAATTAATGGGCTTTATTTTTATTGTCTGAATTGGAATTAGTGTTTGATTTCAAACTAATGCATCTAGTAGTTGGATTTAAATCCTAACACATCAGTTTTGATTATAACGCGTTTTATGAATTTACAGTAAAATGTAATTTTCAAGCCAGAAAAAGCCGATTTTTATGCAAAAATCAGACCTCTGAATACATGTTAATTTCGATAATAAATGGATTTGGTATGTTGAATCACTTAATGACGTTGCATAAAAGAAGTTAAGAAATGTGGAACTTGTAGAAGAGAATATAGACTTTCTTATAAAATATATGTACTCCGCGCAAAAAGAGTCACCTTGACTACGACAAAAATTTGTCAATTTTCAAACGGTCTCAACTTCGCCAGAACACAGCAACGACTTATTTTATTAAATTCAAGATCCAACTTCCAACTTGAAGACTCTTGCATTTGTTTTTCATTCCCTTCAGTACTTCTAGATGGGGCCACATGGAAACCAAAATCTTTTTAACAGAAAAATTTCATAACTTTACAAGCACCCACAGCATTGTTAAGGATTTTTCAGAATTCCTGTTTATAAAGTCTTGCAGAGTATTTCATTCTCTGCAGATTGAAGACAAAAAAGAAGCTGTTGCATCCAATTTAATTCCGATTGGACTTTCTGATGTACCAGAAGTACCCTTCAGAATCATCGATACTTTTACCGTGTTGGAAGAAACCATAGATGCATTATATATAGAGAAGACTAGTCGAGTTGATTCGTGTGCGGCTACTGAGAAAAGACATGCGCAGTTAGGGTGCTCTCTGCACATGCGAGACACTGGTCTCCGTCCATGGAGACATACTTTCTCCTCAAAACCATCTTGTCAAAGTTTGCGTCATTGGTGTGAAAGTCTACACCTTGCTTTCCATTTATACGACACCGTTATGAAAGATGGACAATTTCACTGACGATCTTTGTGCCACGATCAATTCGTTTGACACGAAACGCACGAAAGGAGTAAACCCAATTCTGAGTCGCAAGAACACCACTTCCCTGGTTCAAGAATTAGACCTTCATAAAAGCAATTCGTGTCATGAAATCATATGGAAGCTGCAACAGAAAATCCATGTTAATCGTATGAAGTGTCACAAAACTTTTGTGCAGAATAAAAAAACACGAAGAAAATTACTTTGATGAATCAGTATGAAATATTATGGAAATGAAACTCATATGTTTGTTGTAGAATTTAAATGATTTACCCTCGTTGAAGAATTACAGACTTTCATAAGAGATTTGTACATGAGAACGTATGAAAGCTGCAACAGAAAATCCAAATTAATCCTGAAATATTATGGAACTGCATAAATATCGTACAATAGTGGAAATGAAACTGATTTTCTGTGTTTCTTCTAAACCTGGTTTCTGTCTCGGATGCTTTAGAAATGTTTTCAACAAAAAAATGTGAAATTTAATTTATGAAGATTAATTTAGTCTTGGCCAATGCGTCCCAAAATTGGTACCAGCGAGGTGAAATAACATCAGTTGTGACATGCCAGAACTACGCAAAATAAAAGTCTTTAAATAAGAATTATTCCAAATGACTTTTGTGACCTTTGTAAAGTCCTGTGAAACCTTCTTTGGTGATAGTTTTTTTCAGACAATCCCACGTTCCTGCGTACAGGGGTGATTCATTGGGTCCTGGTTTCGGCTGAGTTTGAAGCCTCACCTGAATAACGTCAATATTTTTTTTTGTTAATTAATGGCAATTAAGTATCGAAGTTTATTTGAACAATAAATTAAATGCATCATTGTAAACAATTTTATTTTTTCTTTTATACGTAAACATAAATATTTGATATGTTTACATTATATAACATATAAAAATAAATATTGTATATATAGAATTTTATTATTTCTTTTGCATATAAACAAATATGTGTTGTGTATTTACGTTGACGTAACACGATATAAAGCACATAAATGTAACACACGTATATTTATAAACAATTTTATCGAGCGAAAAAATAAAGCAATCAACAATGGCATTTGTTTTATTTTTACTTGTGATCCAAATTAACCTCACTTTAATCGTGTCCATGGGGTGTCCCGCTACAACCGTGCAAACTCCCCCGAAACCGCCGCACAGGAAGTTTTTCGCGAGGCTGACGTGCTCCGACATTTTCTTCGAACTTCGTTCCGTGCGAAACCGAGTGGAAGCTCAAGCGGCCCGCTTTTGAATGTCAGCCAAGGGACGAGACAACAAACTCGTTTGCGAACAAGGTCAAAGTACACTGATCAACGATTCATTTGCTTTTATTCGGCTTACGTAAGCCGTGGGCTCATTCAATTTATCGAGCGCGGTCGCGAAAAAAATAAAGTGGATCGAAGAGTCGGTCGTAACGATCGTGAGAGTTATTTGTAAGCAATAACAACGAAGGGGGGAAACAACAAGCGATTCGGGGCGACGTTTGTGCAACTTGTTTGCTGATCGAACAACGAAATCGCGTTTTACGACTCGTTGGACTTTGCAACGGTCGTTCAAACGACGCGCCTTTTCCCGCCTTTTCCCCACCGACGTTTCGCCGGTCGAGTGTCGAACCGACGTCGCTTCAATTCTGCGAGTGCATTTGAAATTCGCAACGGTACGACGTTTTGATGACCTTTTTTATTCGAGGGATAACGCAATTCGCGATTCGTTCGCGAAAATGAGTTAAAGGCCCGTTCTCATGTACGAGTCGATATATCTCAAACTAAATGTTTTGATTTTGCAAATAAATTAAATTCGCAATGACGCCACGTTTCATCGAAACGTAATTCAATTTCCGGCGCATTTGCAAAAATAATTTAAAGGCCCGTTCTCATGCACGCGTGAAAGCGTTGCAAACTGAGTTTGAATTTCGTAAATACATTTGACATTTCCAATTACGCAGCATTATTGCTCCTTTTCATAAAAACGTAATTCAATTTGCGGTGCGTTTGCAAAAATAATTTAAAGGCCCGTTCTCATGTACGCGTGAAAGCGTCGCAAACTGAGTTTGAATTTCGTAAATACATTTGAAATTCCCAATTACGCAGCATTATCGCTCTTTTTCATCAAAACATACTTCAGTTCGCGAAATTGTTTAAAGGCCCGTTCTCATGTGTGCTTTAAAAATAGTCGTATCGCGATCCATAAACACCGCAGGTGCGTTCAGTACCGTTTTTCACGACGATGCCCCGTCACTGGATTATTGCGAATGAATCCTGAGTCCACGCGCGAACCGTGCTCGACAAATTCCTCGATTCCGATGTTTACCTTGGAATTGCAAATGAGCCTTTTCGACTTATTTTTGCTTTAACAAGTAAGACGGGGTCGATTCAACCAAAGGTCACGACAAACGCGAAGACTCGCCGAAGAACGAAAAAACGGATCTGTTTTATTTATATTTCGCATGCACGCTGGCGGTCCAGCTGAATCAGCTGATCGTGCGAAGCTGTCGCTGCTGCGCAGACTTCGTTGCTTGGTGGGAACGTCGACTGCGTCGTTCGTTGGTTTCGGTCGCTCGGTAGTGCGTCTGATTCGAGCGGCGAGCGATGTTTATGACCATCGCCAAGCGCCAAGTTAACCTCAAATCTGTGGGATTGTCATTCGTTGCGTCGAATTCAAGGCCACTGGGCGAAGGTTTCGTTGACGCTTGTTCCGTGAATTCGCTAGGTTTTTAAAGATGCGCTTTGTTGGATTTGGTGATTGGAAAAAGGTGATTGCGCGAGTCGCATTTAAATGTGTTTCTCCGCACACGTTTCTGCGCTGATTTGTAAACACCGCAGTGAGGACTTTCAAAACGAAAGTAAACCGATTTGTGGAACGCTCCGGCTTTTATTTTGCACTTTTCTCCACGTGTAAAAGAACGTCCGTACTGCAATCGTAATTGTAATTTCTGTAATTGTTATGATTCGAAAGGTTGTTTTTTAATGCGCAAAAAAGAATCTTTCATGTAAATTGCAGTGTTTGGAGACAAGATGGCTCGTTGGTTCGCTTGACTGTTCGTTTAGTCATTTGTCATTTATTTATTTATTTGTCTGTTGTTTGTACACTCAATTACTCCTTCACCAGTTTGATCGTTTGATCGCTTGTCTGATTTGTTTGTTGGCTTGCTTCTTTATTTACTTTGCTATTTATTCACTTGCCCGTTTACTCATTTAGACTTGTATTTGTCTGTTCATTTATGAGTTTGTTTGTTTGCTTAATCTTGCGTTTATTCGTACAGTTATTTGCCTGCTTGTTTGTTGATTGGTTTATTTGATGATTTATTTACTTGATAGTTTGTTAATTTTGTTAATAAGTTATTTAGTTTTTTGTTTGTTAATTGTTTTTTTATACATTTGCTTTGTTTATTTACTTGTTTAGTTAATTTGCCAAGTATTCATATGGTTGTTTATTTACTCGCTTGTTTATTTATTCACATCAACATTTATTTACGAATGTATTTCTACATTTGTTTGCTTTATTAATCATTTAATTCATTATATATTCATTAATTGTTTTTGCTTGATTTATTTGTTATTTATTTCGTTATTCATTTGTTTGTGTGCTTATTTGCTTTCTTTTTTATTTAGTAACTTTATCCTGTGTTTTCTTGCTGGTGTTTTATTTATTTACTTGTTTACTGTTGTTTTTACCTATGCATTTTTCATTCATTTTTTAACTCACCCGTTTACTTCTTTATCAGTTTTTTTATTTATGCATTTCTATACTTATTCATATATTTGTTTGCTCATTTGTTTGTTTATTTATTCATTCATTGTTATGCTGTTAAAAAACATGACACTGGTTTAAAAGTCATGACTTGAATTAAACAAATGATAAATGTATATAAAAATGACAAAATCATAAACTCGCAAGTCAATTCAAGTACTTGATTAAATTACAAAGATATACAGTACATTTTGGTGCATCAGATAAGTTAATATTTATTTGATTTTGACGACAAATAAATCTTAGGAACATTGACTCCACGTAGTGTTCCATAATATTTAAAACTGATTCATTGAAAATGCCTTTCTAATGGAGAAAATGCAAAGATTTAGTATTTGAAGAATCAAATTTACCCTCGTTTTATTTATTTATTTATTTTTTTTATTAATTTACATATATATTATTCTTATTATATTTAAATATTATTATTATTTCATACATTTGTATATTCAATACTTCAAATCTTATCTCTCGAAATTTAATATTCATTTATCTCTCAGTTTGAGCTGACTTTCTTATCAATTACTGAATTTGGAAAGGCCAGACGGTTTTCATGATCTTCCTAGTTCCAATAGACGTGTGGCATCCGTTTCCGGTTTGACTCGTCTTCCACCGGAAGTCGTTGCTATTTTGTCGCTTAATAGGTCTTGAGGATTTCTGTTTCTCCGATCAACGCGCTTAAAATATGTACCATTATGCAATAAATAATTCATTGCACTTTGTTTTACAGGCAGGTGAATAAAGCTGTTAAAATTATTTGTAACGCATAAGCAAGCAAAATGACTGAGAAAGTATCGAGCAATCAACAACAGCCCATTGTGAAAATTGGGCACTACACTTTAGGGCAAACACTGGGTGTTGGTACTTTTGGCAAAGTGAAAAGTAAGGACACGATGCGTATATACTTTTAATTTCATGTATATATATATTTTTTAATAAATTTTAATTTTTATTTCACTTGCTTTTTAAACTGTAGTCGTTAGAAATGATTTTGCATGACATTTTTACAGTTATATATAATTTAAAACGTTCACAGAAACAGGCGTTAAAAATGTTTCATTTTTTTCAATCTTTGATGAATTTCAGTTGGCGAGCATGTGCTAACAAAACACAAGGTAGCTGTGAAAATCCTGAATCGTCAGAAAATAAAAAGTCTTGACGTGGTTGGGAAAATTCGTAGAGAAATTCAGAATCTGAAATTGTTTAGACATCCGCATATTATCAAGCTGTAAGTATTGGTGGAGTTATGCAAACGCGTCCAGATTAGTCATTGTATTGATTATATCTGATTTTGCATTTGCTGTATTTGAATTTTTAATGCTTTCATAATCAGAATTTATTATCAGCCTTGTTTATGTATAATTTGTTTTTTTCCTTTGTGAAACATTCATTTAAGAAATATTTTACCCTTTAAAAATTATTCACATGTTTGAATCATTGAAATCCGACAGTGATTTTAGGACTCAACGTTTGAACAGTTAATTGTACATTAATTAATAAATAATTCGACGACTGCTAATGTTGTTTTATTTTTAGACGATCGAAGATTGATTATCAAAATTCATTCCATCTGCTTTATCATGCACAGAAGCAGGCTTTTCGATCAATTCTGCAAAACATTTTAAACTGGAGACACAATTTTGTGTCAGAGAAATCATCTTTTCGAGCTCTTTGACGGATTTTGCAAGACTTTTGTCAGTGACTTTTTCAGCCAACTTATGGGTTACATTTGTGAATCAAAAACTTCATTCCATCTGCCTTAACATTCGTAGAATCAGGCTTTCCTATCAACTCTGCAAAACATTTTAAACCGGAGACACAATTTTCCAAGAAATCTTTTAAGCTCTGTGACGGATTTTGCAAGACTTTTGTTAGTGATTTTTTAAACCAACTTGTGGATTACATTTTTGAATCACAAACTTCATTCCACCCGCCTCAATACTCGCAGAATCAGGCTGTTCAATTGATTTTGCAAACAATGTATAATTTGAAACAGTTTTTTGTCAGAGAAATCGACTTTTCAAACTGTTTGATGGATTTTGCAAGACTTTTGTTAGTGACTTTGTAAATTAATTTTCTAAGCACATTTTTGAATTTAGAATGTCATTTCGCCTGCTTTGTTGCACATAGAATTAAACAAAAAAATTCAATTTATTTTACAACAAATGTTAAATTGGAGACACAAATTTGTGTCAGAGAAGTTGACCTTTCGAATCAGTTAATAGATTTTGCAAGAATTCCCCTAATTGATCTTTGGGTTTGAAAATTTAATTCGACAGGTAGAATACGATCTGATGTACAAACAATTCAACGATGTGAAACAACTTTCTATTGCAAAAACCAAAAAAATGCCAAAGCAAAGTATAATAATTGGACAATTAAGTGTAGTAAAATAATACATATATCAGTCTCTTTCTGATCGTGTCTTTGACCTGTTATATCAAAACGAAATTTGGATATTTGTTTATACATCAATACGATAAAACTGCGAAATTATATTTGACGCAAATAAAGTTTCAGATACAGATCCACACAGTATCTTTATCTTTAATTACAACTTAATGAAATTAATTTTTCATTTTCAGCTATCAAGTAATCAGCACTCCGACGGATATTTTTATGATTATGGAATATGTCTCCGGAGGAGAGTTGTTCGATTACATAGTGAAGCATGGCAAACTGAAAGAACACGAGGCCAGACGTTTCTTCCAGCAAATTATTTCCGGCGTTGATTATTGCCATCGACACATGATAGTCCATCGAGATTTAAAGCCCGAAAATTTATTGCTCGATCACAATCTTCACGTTAAAATAGCTGATTTTGGTACATACGATACAGAACATTATAAGCGTGCAGTGTTGTAATTTTTTATGCAATGGTATCAAATTAATAAACACAACGCGGTGCAAACAATACAGTAATCGCTGGTTCGCAGGTTTGTCTAACATGATGCAGGATGGAGAATTTTTGCGCACGTCTTGTGGCTCGCCGAATTACGCCGCGCCAGAAGTCATTTCCGGAAAGTTGTACGCGGGTCCCGAAGTCGACATATGGTCTTGCGGAGTCATATTATACGCCTTATTGTGTGGAACACTGCCTTTTGATGACGAACATGTGCCAACGTTGTTTAAAAAAATTAAATGTACGATTAAGATCTCGATCCGATAAAACTTCATTTCTCAATCAAAAACTTCATTACATCTGTCTTAATATTTATAGAATCAGGCTTAACTATATTTATAATTAATTCAATTTTAATTAAGCAACTGTGGGACTCTTTTGAATTGTTTCTCATTTAAAAAAACACCGAGTTTCTTTTAAAATTTGTTTCGTTATATTTTTACAGACGTTTCGACTACTTCGATATTATATTTATTACTACTTCGTAATAAATTAAAATATGTTTAAAGAAATTTGTTGTTTTTTAAATAAGAAACAATTTTTAAAAAATCCACAGCTGGCTCTTAATAACCAGGAATATAACTGATTTTATTGAAAATAATGGAACTTAATGAGCAAATTAATTTTATTAGTTTATATTATAACTGAATATTTAGTTATATAATATAGTTTTGTTACCTAATATTTGAATTAATTCCATTCATGATTTTAATGTTTAAAAGTTTAAATTATAGGCTATTAGGAACCAACCATAGGTCTTTATATAAAATTAATGAAACCTTAACATTATTTTGTTTATTCTTTTATTATGTGACAATTTTTTGACTATTACACATGGTTCTTTTCAGATCATAAGTTTTTTTTTATATAATTTGTATAATGTACAGGTTTTCTAATTCATGTCAATATTAATAAGGATTTCTAACAATTTCGTTTTCATCAGCAATTATAAAATACACTGAAAAGTTTATCAAATGCAATTTGAATTGAAACTTTAAATCGTACCCTTCTTTTCATAATTACCATTGTAAAATGACCAAATTATATGAAATAATATGTAATATGACCAAATTACTGACGAAAACTGTTAAGAATCCCTATTAATATTGTCACGAATTGAAAAACCTGTACATTACATCGTTTATAGAGAAAAAAAACCACTTATGACAATGTATAATACTCGAAACGTCGTCTCATAATAAAGGAATAAATAAACAAAAGTTTATGTTTTCTTAATTTAATATAAACATCCCAGGGTTGGCTCCTAATGACCAGTAATTTAGATTTTTTAAAAAAATGTATTTATAGTTACCATAGAATCAGTTCAAATATTGAAACATTTTTATCTCTATAAAAATCTAATTGACATTTCATTAAGTTTCACCCTGCTAAATAATTCAATCGTTAACTGAATATATAATAATGCAAAACAAAACACACACTAACAAAATTCTGCTTCCAGCTGGAGTTTTCCAAATACCAGAATATCTGAACAAGTCAGTTGTGAGTCTACTGTGTCATATGCTTCAGGTTGACCCTATGATGCGAGCAACCATCGAAGACATAAAGTAATGATTTTGCAGCAAACTATATTAAACGTAAACTGATCCCTTATCAAGTAAAGAATACAGAATTAAACAAAGCTACATTTTTTAATTACACTTTGTCTTGTTCTGAAAGTACCAAGTTATGTTGCTCGTGCACAACAAGTTTATTTCCCCAACATTGCCGTGGGGAAGATTTATACCTCCTAAAAATACCGCACTACTTTTTATTACCAGAATAGCGTTCAGTCATCGACCCTGGTAACTCTTTGAAATGTTTTCAGAAAACACGAATGGTTTCAAAAAGAGCTTCCTTCCTATTTATTCCCATCGCCAGTCGAGCAAGATTCATCCGTAATCGACATCGACGCGGTGAACGAAGTCTGCGAATAGTTCAACGTGAAAGAATCAGAGGTGCATTCCGCACTTTTGAACGGAGACCCGCACGACCAGCTGGCCATCGCTTATCATTTAATCATAGACAACAAAAGGATCGCCGATGAAGCCGCGAAGGCGGAAATCAAGGACTTTTACGTCGCCTCAAGTCCGCCCCCTGTTGCTTTCAGTCCCAACGAATCCAACAACAGCCCTTTGCGGCCGCACCCGGAGAGAATCGCACGTAAGTTCTCTGCAATAACATAATTGGACAATTAAATAGTCGTGTGATTATATTATTCGGAGAACTTTTTTTTTTTTTTTTTCGTTCAAATTGTAACAACTTTCAACTTGCAACAATGTTTAAATTGCAACAATGTTTAAATTGCAACAATGTTTAAATTGCAACAACTTTTAAATTGCAACAACTTTTAAATTGCAACAATTTTTAAATCGCAATAAGTTTTAAATTCATGAGAAATACGAAATGGAGTTGATTTGACTTTTTCAATGACTATTTAAAACGTAATAGAACAATGTAGAATGACTTTTAATAACAAGTTTAATTTATAATTCCAACGCAAATATAACAGAAGCCTCACGGAGTTTGCCGACTCGGAGTTTACATACTGGTACTTATGTTCTCATATTTAACCATCTTATTATTCTGTTAAATTTGCACTCTAAACTCTCTCAAAGTTCTGTCAGTCGCTTTATCTCGAATTCCATATCCCTTGGTATTACTGGGATAACTACTACACGCAATTTTGCACGAAGTCTTTCAGTAACTTTGGTGCAAACAATTTCTACAAGTTGGATTAATTTGAGCTTCGACGAGTAATGTAAATTGTATAATAATTTGATGAAATTAATATATGGTTTATATTTGACAATCGACGACGAAATTTAAAGTGAAAGCAGTCGCTTCATTAACCAGAGATAATTTCCAATCTTATTTCTCTCATTTCTTCTCGTATTTTGAATTCAATGTTTTTAAATACGTATTAACAATTGCGATGTTTATAAGTACGTGTATTTATAAACATCGCAACGATTCTTCCTCATTTCTTCTTTCGTTCAAAATGATTTTGTTTGTTTGTTTTTTTATTTTTAATTCCATCATGCTTATATTCTGTTGGTTCGTTTCAATTTCACCATACGTGTACCTTTTGTATAATTCCTTGTTTCTGGATCGTTATTTATACCAGGTTCTTTTGCGTTGCAGCGTTTCGCGAGCGGCAGAGCTCGCAAAGCTCGCAGGTCAGCGTTCCTTCTGTAACTGGCAGTCACAAGGGAACACCAGTGAAAAGAGCGAAGTGGCATTTGGGGATAAGATCACAATCGAAGCCACACGACATAATGAACGAAGTTTACAGGGCCATGAAAGTTCTTAATTTTGTACGTGCCTGCAACTGGCCTATCATCAAAGCTTGAAGAATTATGTTTAAAAATGGAATTCGGAATAATAAATTAACGTCTGTTCAAAATAATTTTATCGACAAAAATACAGGCTTATTTGCAAGAATTATTATATGGTTATTAATATATCAAGTACTCCTATTTTAAAGAATTATACATTTTCGTAAAAGAAGTTTGTGTTATAAAAATATATGAAAAATGCAACAAAAAATCCATATTAATCGCACGAAACTTTTGTATGAAATGTGATATGCTATGATAAAAAATTGAAGATTTGTTATGGAAAACTGCGAAGAAAATATTGTGCAATTCTATAATATTGTATATCAATTGATCAAAGTAATTTTCTTCGCGATTTTTCATAATAAGGAATCAAACTGATAGG